>JARJCM010000307.1:0-123400 GCA_029233265.1 Mycena alexandri | reverse complement strand
GGGCTGAGCCTCCCGGCGAGCCATTCGTTAGTGTAGCGGCTTCACCTTCTCTAATCTCTCTTGTTCTAGCTCAATTACTGCTCCCGGAGACACATATGTGCAGTGATCGTCCGGCGAGGATCTCCATCTGAAACATAAGTCCCGAGACTTAATCATCTGTCAAGCGACCGTCCGCCCGTAGAGTCAAAGTGAAGTGCTTTCTCCCGGCGGGTCTTTGACTGTCCCATATCCTCTCCCAGTGTAGTCCTTCTTCAGACGTGTCTTCTTCAATCCTCCCGGAGGGTGGTTCCTTATGAACGAATGCTAGTCTGGCCTTTCTACCAATCCGAACTTGGTTACATTGTTTGCAACAGGGTTCATCTTGATGATCTGATCTGAGTTGTACTCGGGACGGCTCAACGGTAAACTCAGCCGAGGTCTCCCGGCGGGCCGGAACTCAACTTGAGTTGAGCCCGTCGCCCGCAAGTCCGACGCTCTCCCGTAAGGCCGATAGCTCTCCCGTAAGGCCGTGAAGCCGCCGGTAGAGTTCAGTCCTCTCATAGAGAGTCCTTCTAAATTCAACATGGTTGTTCCTCCCAAGGCCCCGCTTAATAGTGTTCAGCCACTAAGACCAATAGTCCCTCTTGATCACCTCTAGCACTCCCGGAGCCTGGCGGTAAGCCAACTCTAGGAGCTCAACGGTTGACTCGACAACAAAGCGCCTCTCCCGTAAGGGAGCCACGCTGAGTGCCGAATAACTAGTGTCCCGTTGACTTTCAGCCGTCATAGGCGTAGAATACCACTCCGAGGAGAGTGTACCCTCTCTAATCCTAGTCTCCCTTTGACCTTTAAATAGGTTCGAAATCGAAAGAAAACTGGTAGTTTTCAAGCGTGCTTTGGTGCACGCCCTATCACCGGGACACGCCAACACGCCACGCCACGGCGTGACACGGCTTTTTCCCGGGGCCCGTATTTGCCTCCATGGCCAGCCTGAGAACTCGAATCAGAACGACACAGTTCGAATTGAATGCAGCCACTGGCAGCCGTGCTCCGCAAGGACATTAATAAATTAATCCGTTTGTCTTCTCTTCGATTGCAAGTTCTTATCTGCTCCTCCCGGAGCGAGCTGCGAAGATATACCTACCGAATTAGTCGGTTAATTCGAACAAGCACTTACAATTTACTTAGCTCAGTTTCTAGATCCAATAAGACTACTGCAGGAGGTCGGGTTCGACTCCCGGCGTTCAAATGTCTGAGCTCGCAGCTTTCATTGTTTTTTTTCTTTTATTTGAGAAGGCCCGTTCATCTCTCATACCGCGTCTATAGCCAGTAACACACAGACTCATGAACCCCATCTCCTCCATTGGTTCATCTCTTCCACCCAACCGTGATGCTGGCGACCTCCGACCTTAACTGTTTGTTTGAGATGTCAGCACTTAATCCCAGGTATATCAGAGCGAGTACATTGAACATGGTGCGTGGTGCACGCCTGCAGAGATTAGAGGTGCTTCTAGCATGATTAGGGCAAGAGGTCCAGGTTCAACTCCCAGCGTTCAAATATCTCACTGCTTTCGGTCTTACTTTTCTTGTGTCCCGTTTGCCCGGGTTGGAATAGGTATATCGTGAAGCCTTTCTATTGTTATTATTCTGTTTTCTGCAATAACATGCATATATACTGTTATGTCCGTGCAAATCAGTCTTTCATTTTTTCCCATTTATCGGTTCTGGTCGCACTCAATCCAACTCTGATCGTGCTCCCGTCACCTCCGGACACACAATCACGCACTACATCAGACCCTGCACCACTCCGGTAATACTCCAGCACCACTCCAGCTCACTCTGGTCGATTAACAGTTCACCTGTTCCCGGACCTATCCCGGAATACATAGCTCTTGTCCAATCATGGATTGCTGAGTACTTCTACCTTATTACCTACTTCACCTTATCTTGGCCACCTCCGGCCTCACTCCTCACCCCGTTCACCCTCCGGTCATCCTGGTTAATCCCGGAACCTCTGGACTAGTCATCCAGCCCTGACCGGTTCTCTGCGGTTCATCCATATCGCCCCGGAACATTCTACCTGAACATTCCACCTGTACTTCGCACTGGTCCTTCACTGTGATACAGGCTGTGGCACCTCCGCACTCCTTGGTACATTCCGGACTGTGATTATGTAATCACTCCGAACTCCGGTCCCCCACGTTCCTTGGTTCAGCTCCTCTTCACCCACATCGTCTCGGACCTCTGCCACTATGCATTGGAACTCTCCTAAAGGACTGCCAACGTCCTCCGGAATGAGTACCTGCAACTGTGTCCGCTCCGGCGACCCGGAGCTCCCAAAACCACCAACACTTAACACCAGTACCTTGGAACTCGTTCATCTCGACTACCAACATGCCAGTCCAACATCTGGTACAATTATGCGCTATTCATCTATGCCCCATCACACCTGCTCTCGTTCCAGTCGCTCCGGACATATCTCCGGAATCCGGAGATACCCGGAGTCACCGGAGTCATCAGACTCTCCCCGGAACGTTCGCTATTATGCCTTATCAACTCCTATTCCATTTATGCATCCCTTATCACTTCTCATCTATTGTTTCAACGCTCTCATCACTTCTCCTTGTTATCTTTTCATATGCTTTACGCTTCCATCACATTCCCATCATTCCCCATCGCTTCTTCATCTGCCTCGAGGCAGATGTCATAGCACTTACATCTTATCACTCTTCTATCCATCCGTTCATCTATCAAACCATATGCTCTACCTTTCCCCTTTCCTACTTCCTATTATTCCTTATTCCCACTTCATCCCTTTTCCCGCATGGTGGTGTCTTCTTCCATGCGGTTCACTTCGTTTCATGTTGCTTCACATTGCCTCATGTTACTTATTCCCTTTTGTACAAATTACTTGTCCTTAGTATAAATACCGGTACTTTACATCTTGTACAGTATCCAAAAAATAAAAGTTATCCATGCTTCCTTCTCATGGACTGTTGCCAATCGTCTCTTGAGGTTCTGGTCATTGCCTCTCGACGTCTCCCTCTCTATGGCCTTGCTCCCGTCCCCCTCTGGTTCCCTGCTGTGACTCTGGTCACTCCGGTCACTCCGGTTTCCGGTCACAACTCCGGAGTCCTCGCTCGGCCATACCAACAACTGCGGTTCAACTCCGGGTTGTCTCCCGTGTCTTGGATATGCCTCTAGTCCGCTCCGGCGCACCGCCTTTGCTCCATCTTCATGTCAACTAATCTGGTTCACACCGGAACTGCGCTGGACGACTACCCAACAAACACCGGTTATGCTCTTGTGTCTCCGGTCCAGGCTATCCCTGTCCCGTCGCCATCTTCGAGCTCGTACGACTCGGACCTTGGCATAGGACACTTCCCCATCTCGCAGCCCGAGGCCAGTCAGTCGGTCACCCTAGCTGAGTTGTGGTGTTCCGAGAAGTGGCTGATCTAGACATCCGTTCATCTCCGGTTCGCGGCTTAGCCCGGCTCCGGTCATATGATCGGATATTCCTTCCCTCTTGGCTCAGCGATATAACAGTATTTTTCGGATCTTCTGTCTGGCCTCATCTGCTTGCTGTGTCATCATGCATGCAGATAGTCCTCTCATCGCTGTGCTTGTGTATCTGGATTCCGGACAACAACTCCGGAGATCGATATCCATTGATCCTTGCACTTCCACTCATTCTCTCACGACCCCTTACGACTTCGCTGCACTCCGGCTGCCCTTGTGGCCCCGGGTGTATTCCGGTTGAATTCCGGACTTCCTTATTACGACTTCCATCTACTCCGGTTGCCTCTACGGTCCGGAGTGCACTCCGGTGCACTCTGGAGTCTTCTCCCATGACTCCTACTCACTCCAGTGCATTCCGGAGTTTTCTCCCACGACTTCTACCCACTCCGGTCGCCTCTCTGAGGTTCCGGGTGGTTGCAGACTCTGTTTGCTCCATTTATCCATTCCTAACGACTTCTACCCATTCTGGTAGCTGCTGTGCAGCCCCAGATGGATTCCGGACTATTGTCTGGCCCATTTTCTCACGACCCTCATGACCACGGGAATATTACCAGCTTGCCGCCGGTTCACATTCCCACCCATCTCCGGTTCATCTGGACTCCATACCCTGGTGGTGATCATTTCCTGTCGACTAAATGTCACATGATTTGCATCCCTTGTCACCCCTGCGACGTCTCCGAACTTGCAGGAAAACCCGGATCCTGCTACATCACCGCCCGCGCTCCGTTGAGCTGCAAGGTTGAAAAGCAACATAATCCGCTACCCCCACATCTTCTTTGACCCTGTGCGCGCACACCTCAAGCATAAAGCTTGAATCCTGTTATGGCCTTTCCGGTTACGGAAGGACAGTCCGGACTCTTACCGGTTGACCCCGGTTCCACTCCGGCTGCTGTCTTCGCCATGTCTTGCGACAACCACCAGTCCCCGATCCTTCTATGGATATCTAGTGGCTTTGATGCCAGTGCCCACATCCCGGACTTTGTCCTCGGGCGTTCTTTCCGGTTCTAGGGCTTGTCAGGCCTTGTCCTCGCTCCGGACGACATTCTGGTTGCCACGGCGCTTGACCTGAACAGATAAGAGCACACCGGAAGCATCTTCATTGATAGCTTTCCACCGCGCCTCTGTTCCGGACTTTCGCAATTCCTCCGGTCGTCACTCCGCTCGTTTCCGGAATCTCGGCTACAAGCCTTGTTCCTCTCGGGCACCACTCCGGTTTGGCTAATGCCTCCGGATATACCCCGAAGCATCCCCGCTTCACCATCCTTCGACAACTCGACATCTTGTCTTTGTTGCTCTTTGGATTGGTTTCTTCCGGAACGTCTGACCTCTGGTCCACGTTCTTATCCCCTTTCATCTTCCACCTGTTCATCCCGCCCAGTCGATTGGTTGGTTTTAAATTCCGGTTATCGACTTGAATCTCTCTTGCAGCAACAGCTACGTTGAACAAAATGTATAAGAGCTCACCGGGGAATCCTAACCCGATTACTTCCACCGAGCCCGCATTCTCAACTTTTGCCTCGCCTTCGGAGAGTTCTCGTCACCACTCCGGTTTTTCTACACCTTTCTTTTCGACTCATAGGCACCCCTTGGAGCTGGATTGCTCATACTCCACCTCCTCGTTCCACTCCGGTTTTTCCGGAGCTGAACTCCGGTTGTTTCCCGGTCCTTCGATCCCGGACTGCTGGAACTCAACCACTCTTCCCTCCGGTCGCTTGCTGCACTCCCTGCAGTATCTCCGGAACGCTCAGGTTTCAGCTGGGAGCTTCAATGTGCTCGCTGTTATCCTTTGAGCACCTCCGAAAATTTCGAACCTCTCTCAGTCAGAGTTCAGATCAATTTGGACATCACCATCACAGCTCTAGGTTGCGTTATCGCTTTGCATCGGCCATATCCGGTATCTGGTGACTATGGCTTGTGATGCCTGCTTCAAATTGCCTCCAAACTCTTCATTTGCCTTTGCCAACCCTTGGGCAATGCTGTTTCAGTGTTCAAAATTTTCATCCCCTCCCTTCGACCTGTTCCGTTGCCCGTAACAGTCTCTGGGTTTTTTCCCTTGCCCGGAGTCTACTCCGGTCCTGGTTCCCATTCCGGAGTCAATTTCGGTCCTTCGGAGTCCCTCAGGTTAATTCCCGGGTTTCATTCAGCACCATCCGCTGCTGTTTGCTCCCCTCCGGTCGCACTTGCTCTGTGTGATCAAACTCCGAAAATTCCGGAACTCTCAATTTGATCTCTGGACATCAGTCCCATGTTCCAGACGTCTCCGGACTTCTTTGCTGTCGATCTCTCCAGCAATTCTGTCCTCTTGTTCTTGGAGTCTTCACCCCTCCATCGGTTCTTTATTTTTCGCTCTCGAATTTTATCTGCCCCTTTTATTCTCCTTCCCGGTGCGTTTCCGGTCACCCATCCGGTCCTCTGGCATCGCTCCGACACTCCGCTTCAATGTCCTCCTCCTCCCTCCTCCATCCGACAACTTCAAACATTTTTCAACTTTCCCCGATGGCTTTCGCCCCTCTGTATTTTTTGGAGCCCTTACAAAACCCTTCCTGCGGGTTTTCTTCCATGTGGACTTACTTGAATTCTTCTCCGTCGAATTTTCCCACGGTCTCCGGTTCTCCGGGCTCTCTGAGCTCCGGTCAACACCGGACACCCTAGGATCAAGCACCCGCATGCATCAGTGCCACTTTGGCCTGCACACCAACGTTCTATTCTTCCTTGAGTGGTCTCCTTGATGCCACAGTTGGTGCCCATGGAGATTTCACACTTCCAGCCTTGATGGCTGGTCTCCGTGGTGACAGCTCTTTATTGCGCTGTCGGGTCCACCCCGGACAATCCTGTCCTCTGTTGGACTCTCTGGTCGTTCTATCGACAGTCTTGCCCCATCGGATTTTACGCTTCTTGCCTCCGGTCATCCAAAATGTCGTTGGCCCAACTCCGGTTGACCCGGACATCTTGGTTTAAATTATTTTCAACTTCGACATTTCCTCCGGTGGTCTTCGATCCTCTGTACTTCTTTGGAGCCCTTCAACAAAAACTCTTCTTAGCGAGTTTTCTTACATGTGGTCTTGCACTCCCTTCCCTCCGCCTCTCTCCCTCCAGTCCCTTCCAAATCGCTCCCCTCATTGGTCCGGTTCCTTTCGGGGTTTCCGGCTCCTCTCAGTACTCCGGTATTGACCGGAAAATATTCCGGCATCACCTGGACTACTTGCTTGACCATGTGCCATCAGTGCCAGTTCTTTGACACTGCGCGTCGACGTAATCATCCATGTTATTGACTGGATTGGTCTTCTATCTTTGAACACCAGAGTCAGATGCACCCATAGTTGATTCACCCTTTCATCCTTGATGGATGACCTCTGTGGTTTCCAAGACCTTCTTCGTTGAAGGCGCTGTAATCCTTGAAAAGGATTGCTTCCCCCTCCGGCTTCATCCTGTCGCTCCGGAATTCCGGACGCTTCTCGTGTCGCCAAACTTGCCCGGACCTTGGCCGGTCTTTTTCCCACGCATTTCCGGTCAAACGTCAAGCTACTCCGGGTTTCCTCAGTCCTTTCAGCGGCCCTCCAGACGCTTTTGGACTTCTCCATTCAATTCCAACATTCACTCCTTCTATCCACCATCCTCATTCACTTCCCTTCCACATCCCATTCCTTCCTCAACATCATTCAACTCGCCTTGCAGCGATGCTGCTATTCCTTCGTTCTTCAATTCAACTTCCAACATTCCAGTTATCTCTCCGGACTCCCACACCCTCCGGCTTATTTCAATTCACCTCCGGTATCTTTCCGGCCTTTTCTGTGCACTCCCTGCTGTTCCCTCTCCATCCGTCGAGGCCTTTGGGTTTCTGGTCGTTGCACATCAACTCCGGAATCTTTTTTATGGCTTCCCACACCCACGGATCCCTCTACTTACCCTGTCCTTCAGTCCCTTGAGGGCAAGGAACGTAAAGGGGGGATACTGTTATGTCCGTGCAAATCAGTCTTTCATTTTTTCCCATTTATCGGTTCTGGTCGCACTCAATCCAACTCTGATCGTGCTCCCGTCACCTCCGGACACACAATCACGCACTACATCAGACCCTGCACCACTCCGGTAATACTCCAGCACCACTCCAGCTCACTCTGGTCGATTAACAGTTCACCTGTTCCCGGACCTATCCCGGAATACATAGCTCTTGTCCAATCATGGATTGCTGAGTACTTCTACCTTATTACCTACTTCACCTTATCTTGGCCACCTCCGGCCTCACTCCTCACCCCGTTCACCCTCCGGTCATCCTGGTTAATCCCGGAACCTCTGGACTAGTCATCCAGCCCTGACCGGTTCTCTGCGGTTCATCCATATCGCCCCGGAACATTCTACCTGAACATTCCACCTGTACTTCGCACTGGTCCTTCACTGTGATACAGGCTGTGGCACCTCCGCACTCCTTGGTACATTCCGGACTGTGATTATGTAATCACTCCGAACTCCGGTCCCCCACGTTCCTTGGTTCAGCTCCTCTTCACCCACATCGTCTCGGACCTCTGCCACTATGCATTGGAACTCTCCTAAAGGACTGCCAACGTCCTCCGGAATGAGTACCTGCAACTGTGTCCGCTCCGGCGACCCGGAGCTCCCAAAACCACCAACACTTAACACCAGTACCTTGGAACTCGTTCATCTCGACTACCAACATGCCAGTCCAACATCTGGTACAATTATGCGCTATTCATCTATGCCCCATCACACCTGCTCTCGTTCCAGTCGCTCCGGACATATCTCCGGAATCCGGAGATACCCGGAGTCACCGGAGTCATCAGACTCTCCCCGGAACGTTCGCTATTATGCCTTATCAACTCCTATTCCATTTATGCATCCCTTATCACTTCTCATCTATTGTTTCAACGCTCTCATCACTTCTCCTTGTTATCTTTTCATATGCTTTACGCTTCCATCACATTCCCATCATTCCCCATCGCTTCTTCATCTGCCTCGAGGCAGATGTCATAGCACTTACATCTTATCACTCTTCTATCCATCCGTTCATCTATCAAACCATATGCTCTACCTTTCCCCTTTCCTACTTCCTATTATTCCTTATTCCCACTTCATCCCTTTTCCCGCATGGTGGTGTCTTCTTCCATGCGGTTCACTTCGTTTCATGTTGCTTCACATTGCCTCATGTTACTTATTCCCTTTTGTACAAATTACTTGTCCTTAGTATAAATACCGGTACTTTACATCTTGTACAGTATCCAAAAAATAAAAGTTATCCATGCTTCCTTCTCATGGACTGTTGCCAATCGTCTCTTGAGGTTCTGGTCATTGCCTCTCGACGTCTCCCTCTCTATGGCCTTGCTCCCGTCCCCCTCTGGTTCCCTGCTGTGACTCTGGTCACTCCGGTCACTCCGGTTTCCGGTCACAACTCCGGAGTCCTCGCTCGGCCATACCAACAACTGCGGTTCAACTCCGGGTTGTCTCCCGTGTCTTGGATATGCCTCTAGTCCGCTCCGGCGCACCGCCTTTGCTCCATCTTCATGTCAACTAATCTGGTTCACACCGGAACTGCGCTGGACGACTACCCAACAAACACCGGTTATGCTCTTGTGTCTCCGGTCCAGGCTATCCCTGTCCCGTCGCCATCTTCGAGCTCGTACGACTCGGACCTTGGCATAGGACACTTCCCCATCTCGCAGCCCGAGGCCAGTCAGTCGGTCACCCTAGCTGAGTTGTGGTGTTCCGAGAAGTGGCTGATCTAGACATCCGTTCATCTCCGGTTCGCGGCTTAGCCCGGCTCCGGTCATATGATCGGATATTCCTTCCCTCTTGGCTCAGCGATATAACATATACCTTGTAGCCTCAGATGCTGCTCAGTTCGACCCTATATTGGTTTAGTAGGTACCCTCCACGAAGCCTTGAAAACCTCAACCCATGGCCCTTCCATGGGTTATGGCATCCAAGACTGGGTTCACCGTGTGCCACAATTATCACTCACCTAACCACACTTTCTCTTGATCCGAAACCACCACCACGGCCGAGTGGCACCACCAGCAACCTCCCTCCCTCTGAAGCCCCACATCCACCGACGGTGCACTAAAGTTGGACCCTGCACCTCACCGGCCAGGGCGGATGCAGGGGGCTACAGATCGTTGGCATCGGTTGTGCCACTCGACACCCACACACTCATTTCCTCCGGCCTTTGAGGCAATATCACCGCATTGAGGCCCAACCCACTCAAGACATTGGCCATTTGGCCCGGCATGTTCCGCCATTATGCATATGCACTCCTCTTCTCTTTCGCCCTCGGGACTTTCTCTCCCGATTCCGGCGCATCCATTGATGGAGCATGCCATCCACCTCTCACCACGACAACCAGTACATTTCACGAATCGACCATCAAGCTCATTGAACTCACTGCTCACATGCACCCACCCACCAACGTTTGGGCACTTTGCATCGATCCTGGCTTCCGTTTTGGGGGCGGAGCGCGGGGCCCAGAAGGGCAATGCACTACCGACATGCAGACGACGGTCGGCAAAAATCTTCAGAGTACGGGCACTTTTGTATCAATTCCGGCTTCCGTTCTGGGGGGCGGAGCGCGAGGCTCAAAAGGCAATACACTACCGACATAAGCTAGCTCATCACGCTCTGGGAGCTGTGATGCAGTACAGTCTGTACGTAGATGCGCTCCGAAGAGCGCTGGGTCACGAAATATCTCCGAAGAGACTGGGGAAGACAAAAATTCATGCAAGGATGCCAACGGAGGGCAAGACAACATGCATAGATGGATGGTGGTGTGTCAAGCGCGGCCGCAAGCCGCTGTGAGACGCTCCCGGCCCCGAGAGTGCAATAAAAGCAACTCCGGGAAGTGGGAGACGTAGCTCGCACGAGACGTTCCCGACAACCAGAGCGCAACAAAGGCGACTCCGGGCAGGAGATGAAACTTGTGTGGGCAGCCCACGGCCAGCACGACGCGAGACTGGGGAGTACCAACACCAGAAGCGAGCAGCCGGACCCCCAAACAGGAGCAGCGCGACCGGCAAACGCGAGGTGGCGACAGGCACCCCAACTGGAGCGCTGCGACAAGGAAAAGAGGGGAAAACAGGATAATTGAAACATACCGCGTCCTCAGTGACGCATACACAGGGACTAGCATCTCCAGAGAGTGGTCTTCAGCCAGTTAAGGGCTATCGGATGGAGCTCGAGGTCGTCGAGGTCAATGTGAGTAACAAGAGCGATAGCGGAGACAATGTAGAGGAAGTGATAGAAGAGACAGCGGAGACCACATAGAAGATGCAATGAACAAGATAGCGAGGAAGCGGTGAACAGCACGATGAGCAGCCAGCGCACAAAAGTCGCCGACCGTCGCTGATGCGACGCGAGGTGGTGGAAGCGAGCAGAGCGAGATGATCTGTGACCCTGTGACATCAGTGGTTCGGTTAGCTCCCTCACACTCTCTCGCTAGCTTATCTCATAGGCCGTAAACGGCCTGAGCGCTACTATAAATATACTGATTCACACACACTCACCTAACCACAACAACGGAATCGAATGTGGTGTGCAGTGCACGCCTGCAGAAGCTACTGTTTGTCTCTGCGACTACCTACGGCAGGAGGTCCGAGTTCGACTCCCGGCATGCAAATATGCGGTGGTTTAGTCTGTCTTTTTGCTTGCAGTGCATTTCTCAGTAGATACTCATCATCACCAAAAGTAAATATAAATTATAAATCACTTCACTGTTTCAGAACCAGTGGTTAAATCCCCACAACAAATGACCCCCACATGCTTTGGCATGTTGAGAATCATCCGCTGAAATCTCCTGGCAAAAGCTCTTCAACAGGACAGTATGGCCATAAGTTAGGGCAGCCATACACCATGGCAGAACCACAGCAGTTTGACTTCCTGAAGATTTGGCCCCCATTCTGATGAATCCTTTCACTTTTCCCAAATTTCTTTCATTTCACACTGTGTATGATATCTGTATGAGTGTTATGCATAATTAACAGCCTTATCCATCCAAGGAAGCGACCCTGCAGACGGCAGTTTTCGATTTTTGCGACAAAATCAGACATCAAGAACCTAATCAATTAATCGGCCCCATGCCGATGGTTATTGAAGTGGTAATGAAGACATTGGGTGACAATATGTCCTACTGCTCATGTTAATGCCCTTCAGTTCAAAAAATACTACACATTGTGGCTCCTGTAGGCCAATTTATATTTACTTTTGATAATGACGAGTAGATGTTCGCATCATCCCGAGTACACATATCTTGGATACTTGTATATCTGGCTGTTCATGTGGTGGCATATATGACAGGTGTTATTGGACAAAAGTCAAATGGTCATGCATGGTCGTGCATGAGCATGCATGGAGTCCATGACCATTCATGCTGATGGGTGGTCATGGATGCCGGTGCATGTTTTGTTCGTGTCCACTGCTTTCTCAAAGAGAAAATAGCCACACTCTCTTCTCATGTCCCATGTGTGGTTCACGTGACTCCACTGCCCAGATTGTGGGGTCCTGAAAGGCACCAAGTCCAGATCGGGAAATTTGGTTCAATTTATACGAGTTCAACTCCGGGAAGTCTGTGTATCTTAATTGCCCAAATGAAGCAGATTTTGAAGGGATACTCATGAACCTTTGTGACCTAAACCTTTCAATATCAGGTGAAATCAACCCTGATGGCACTGGAATATGTTGTCTGAGAATCCCATCACTTTACTTTTATGTGCAGTAAACTGAAGCACAGCATTCCAAAACCCGGTTACAAGGACACCACTTCCCAATCCATCTTTGCTTCAACCTGATAGTCCTTGCGGGACATTCATATCCCTAGAGACGAGAGTTCAACTAGGGCTCCATTGAAAGGATGAAAAGCAAAGAACACCCACCACGGCATGGAGTTGATGAATGCGACAATATCATCAGCCTGGGCTGTTGATGAAGCGATCCATTCCGAGAGCTTTGGTAGCACATTGGGTGCTTGCCGATAAGCCTCATTCAGTGCATCATCCGCAGAGATTTGCATATTGACGAAAGTGATGGTGGCATAGCGTACCACAGCGATTAAAGCTGTGAGGGCAAGGTAAAGTTGAGATAGAGTAGAAGGAAGTGGGGAAAGCACCAATGATAAGGAAGCACTGTGAATTGTGATCCTGACCCGCATGATTTTGAAGCTTGATAAGGTCAAGAAGGGGAGCCATATAAGCAGGGCAGCTGGCTCACATTTTCAGCAAATCTGAGCAAGGAATCACGTAGGGGCCGCTAGACAATGACAGGTTGAAGGCTTGAAGGGCAAATAGTGGGTCAGGAAGATGTTGTGGCAGACTTACAAACTGATGTCACAGAGCACATCACCGTCAGCAGCGGTGCAGTGAAGAGGGTGTTGGATTGGACTCACATGCTGATGTCACACACAGGACATCACAGTCAGTGGTGGAGAGGGCATCAGGTAGGACTCACTTTCTGATGGCGCACATGGTGCATCACAGTCAGTGTGGTGCAATGGAGCGGGTGTTTGAGTCAGACTCACATCCTGATCACCCAGACAGCGCATTATAGTCAGCAGCGGTGCAATGGAGCGGGTGTTTAATCAGACTCACATCCTGATCACGCACGCAGCACATCGCGGTCAGCAGCGGTGGAATGGAGCAGGTGTTGGGTCGAACTCACCAGCTGATCACGCACACGGCGCATCACAGTCAGTTGCAGTGCAATGGAGCAGGTGGTGGGTCAGACTCACATACTGATTGTGCACACAGCACATCACAGTCAGTGGTAGTGCAATGGAGCGGGTGTTGGGTCAGACTCACCCACTGATTATGCACACAGCACATCACAGTCAGTGGCAGTGCAATGGAGCGGGTGTTGGGTCAGACTCACAGCCTGATCACACACACAATGCATCACAGTCAGCGGCAGTGCAATGGAGCAGGTGTCCCACTCACCTCCTGATCACGCACACACATCACAGTTAGTGGTGGCGCAATAGAGCAGGTGCTGGGTCAGACTCACAGCCTGATCACGCTCACAGCACATCACAGTCAGTGGTGCAATGGAGCGGCTCTTGGGTCAGACTCACATCCTGATCGTGCACACGGCGCATCATGGTCAGCGGCAGTGCAATGGAGCAGGTGTTGGGTCAGACTCACATACTGATTGTGCACACAGCACATCACAGTCAGTGGTAGTGCAATGGAGCGGGTGTTGGGTCAGACTCACCCACTGATTATGCACACAGCACATCACAGTCAGTGGCAGTGCAATGGAGCGGGTGTTGGGTCAGACTCACCCACTGATTATGCACACAGCACATCACAGTCAGCAGTGCAATGGAGCGGGTGTTTGGGTCCAACTCACCAGCTGATTGGGCACACAGCGCATCACAGTCAGTTGCAGTGCAATGGAGCAGGTGGTGGGTCAGACTCCGGGATAGACGAAACAGGGACCATACATACATTCAAGGCCCGACACATTCAGTTCACCCCCGACACATTCAACCCAAACCCGACACATTCAACCAAGCCCGACACATTGCCTTCTCATGTACGCGGGAACCGGCCCGTAGTTCTCACCGATGCCAAACTCAACCGTAGCGCCTGGCGTTCATTCCATCGCAAAAAAAAGACAATTAAATTCTATGTACTTATCAAGGGGCTCCTATTCCAAGAATGGTTCAATGTACCTCCCGGATGGTCCAGTTTTGCCCTCTGAACACAAATGTGTATGGCATCCAGGTGCCATTTAAGCCCGTTTTCGAGGTAGAGACCAAAACATTATTACTATATCTGGGCGTGGAAGTGTGTACGTGAGTGTACAGCCACACCCAATGCGGTCGCCATCAATCCATCAATCCCTGCCGACGCAGTCCGAAAAATAAAAGTAACTTGAGCATGAGTCAAAATGGTCTGGGAACACTTCAATTGCAATACAAGTACTGAATACATTGTGTCTGAGCACAAACTTCCGACCCGTTGTGTGTTTTGAGGCGAAACGCTACATAGGGGCTTTCCTAAAAAGGCAATTTCCCACGAGGGGGGGGGGGGGGGTCAAGCCACTGAGCTGAGAAAAAAATATCGAGTCGGGGTATATATTTCGGGTAATGGGATCCCCTTGGTACTTATTGTATCAAAATGACGGAAGGGCCGACTGAATTACGAAATTTTGGGGCGGGTAAATTAGGTGGTCGTCTGGAAATGAGGTCGGTCTCCGCGCAAATGGAGGAATGGTTACAGTAAGGTTCACCTTCCGCTTTTTTTGGGCCTGCTCCTTCACCTGCTCCTCTATTTGTCGTTTCAAGGCCGTTGGGGCTCTCACACGCTTCGAAGTCGGTGGGAGAATGTCGCGCGTGTCGACCTCGGGTCTCCGAGACCGCGGAGCGTGTACTTCTGCGATGGCGGTAGGATCTTCTACGCTGGGTCCAGGTGACATCGGGGGCGAGGGTGGTTGAGGAGGAAGTCGGAGGACCGAATCACCTTCGTCGTGCACTGGAACGGAAGGGCCGGAGAACGAAAAATCGTCCGAGATCAAAGACCAAGGCGGCCCGGGGGGTGGTACAAAGGAGTCCATGAACTCCTGCAGCGGGTCCGATGCAGGGGGGGGTAGGAAGAGTGATGGATCTGAGTTGAAGAGGTCAACGAGTTCAGCCTCTGTGAACATGTCCTGCAACTCGGAGGCAGGTGCGGGCTGATGAAAATCGGAGACAATATTCATACCAAAGTCGAAATTGGTGTCGTAGGCAGCAGGGTTAGCCGATAGTTCAGTGTACAAGGGCTGCTCATCGACGGCGGGCAAATCGGCGGTTGAAGGTTCGAAGATCGAATTATCGGTCTGCATCAGCGGGCGATGTACGGGATCATCTATCAAGAAGTTAGATGGTTGTTACAGTGTTACTCCGTAAGGATAAAGAGGATTACCAGCTGGAACGACAGTCGGAACGTTGGCAGAAGGCATCTGCTGGACAGAAGAGCCTACATATTTATAAGGAAGGGACTTCGGCGCGAAGAGAATAATAATAATCACCAGCTCTGACGGGAACAGATTTGACGCGTCCGCTTGAACTTGCAGATAGAAGTGGGGGAGCGGTCTGTTTACCAGATCGACCGCCCGTGGTATTGATGGCCTGCAGCTGCTCTTTCAGGTCCTTTGAAAGGGCATTCGATTCACGCCGTTTTTCAACTTGTTCGGCCAGCCGAGCCCTGAGGATTTGAGCGGCATCGTTTTGCTGCTGGGACTCACGCGCCTTCTTGCTGGTCGTGGTATGGCGAGTAGTATTACGGGCGGCACGGTGCGAAGATTCGTTGTGCGGATTAGCGAGTATTCCAGTTTTCAGACTCAACTCAATCTCATCAGCAACATTACGATCAACGTCATACGCGCTACAGCACAGATCAGGTGTGTTTGAGTGTTATAAGGCGAAATGAGCACGTACGCGGTGAGCCCCTCGGCAAATGAAAGCCCGGTTCCCGTTAGAGAGTTGGTCCAGGCATGTTGAGCCTCGTTTGTGTTTGTCGTTGATGGTGTGGTGTCCCAGACCTCAGCGGAGAGACGAGACTGAGACTTAACAAGGCAAGGAATAATCCAAGGGTGCATTTCTTTGTGCGCCCACCAGTCTAGGCAGAGATTAGAGGCATAGCTAGAGGTTAAAAGGGGCTCACCGTGAATCTTTTTGATTCCTAGGCTGTCGACGAAGGCAGAAAACTCGGCCAGTTTTTCCGCGGACTCAATATAAACGAAGTCGAGGAGACGAGCATGGTCGGCAGGAGATACAAGGGAACGAAAGTCGTGAACGGGCCTGAAGTGGGAGCAAGAGACGGGTTCAGTGCGGTAATTTTCGAAAGAGGCAATGAAACTTACTCTTTGGCGTGTCTCCAGCAGATTTTGATAAACTCGGCGGCGACCTGCTCGGGCGGTGTGTCATTGGGAATCCCGCTATACTTGGGAACATTGTGCTTCATGACGGAGCGACAAACGCCAAGGATTTGGGCCCCGTCCATGTCGGCGTTCATGACCCGGAGATTACCCCCGGGAACGAACCGTTTCAACGGCATGGGTTTCCCAGTTACCATGAGCTTCACCCGCTGAAGCTCATCAAATACCTTCTCGAAGAAGTCGGCACTTGCGCGGTTGATGTACGCTCGCGCGACGGTGGCCGCTATTTGAAGTAAGCAAGGAACAATGTGTCCTAGATTGAAGCTTACCCCGTTCAACTACCTTAGCGTAGACGGTGACTTCCCATTCATTTATTTTGCCGAGGATACGCTTGTAAGTGGTGTCGTCATCAAAGGCTTGAACGCCCGGATCGTCAAGGAGTTTTAGGAGGTAAGGGACACAGGTAAGAATACAGATACCGCCGTCCTCGGTTGTGATGTAGCCGTGGATATAGCGTTCTGGGAGTGGCTTCGACAGACCACTGAAATATATAGAAAACACCCCTACTTCGAGTGAGCTCGGGAGTCGATCAAAGAATCAAGACTCACCAGCAGCATCCAGGCCATGTGGAAATTGCTCGCGCTTTGCAGCAGCAATGATGTCCCTCTTGGCGCGTTTGCCATGCAAGCCGGGGGCGAATGCCGACGGTGTTTTCCCACCCAGAAGGACTTTGGTGGATGAAGCTGTCCAAATCGATCAGTCGAGCGCGCCGATATTTCATAAAAAATATGAATCTAACCGTTATCTACCTTCGCCACGGTCGTGCCAACAACTCCCGCCGCCTTGACACAGTTCTTGTACGTCTCCTTGACACCCACCGACACCTTGCTGAGAATCGGCATCGGATGGTTGTGTCCAGTGTTATTGGTCACGAGGAGTACTTTGCGGATGGAGGGATCGATGGGGACATAGATGGCACGTCGAGCAGGACATTTGAACTGCTTAATCCGACTTTTCACCACCACCCCATCTTTGATATGCGGATGGCCTAAACGTTCTGATATTCAGGCGGGGGGAATAGTGGACTGGGAAGAAAACTTACGACAGTGAGTCTGCCTCAGCCCGGTGCCGCCAGGAACAAACTTGCTGCATGGCGGTGTATCCTTGCCGGGATCGGTAGATATTGGTTGACCAGCGAGGCTCTTTGCAAGCATCTGCTCGTCGACGTTGTCCGGTATAGATGTAATCTGGTGGCCGGAACTAAAGCCGTGGGAGTAGCCGCTACAGCCAATGAAATAGCCGTGCCCCCGCGACGATCCCTGTGATTGGGTCAGCACGAGGCGAGGATAAAAAGACGGAAAAATATTGACTTTATTTCTCGCCTTCATTATCGGCGCACCTGGGCATTTATTGCCTTTCGAATCGACGGCGTGGCATTTGAGATTGCACATAACCTGTTTGAATCTGAAATGGTAGGTGAATAAATAGTTGATTAAATGAGCACAAAATGCCTACATGGCGACGTTATGTTCAGCAGTGGTACCCTCGTAGCGACGTGTCTCGGCTTGAGCCGCCAGAATCGCAGTGCGGGGCGCCGGATCGAGTTCAAACCGAGTGACTTCGAGCAGTGCCGTGTCGATGTTCTCGCACCCAAATAGCCCACGACATTTCGAAGCGGCACGTCTGCACTCGACCGGGGTATCGCCGAAGACAACACTGACTTTGGCGGTGGAGCTCCCCGTTCCGCTTCCGTCCCAAGTCCACGGGTCGTTGTCCTATTAAGAAGTTGGTGAACTGCACCCGCGGCGCGAACGGAGATGCTTACAGCGTTGCGGACTAGGCTATCCAGGGAACGATCAGTGATTTCGTACTTCGGGTCGCTCAAGTCGATTACGATGACAGTCGGCTTGCGGAAAACGGGGTACACCGAGGCGAGGTCCGACAAATATTCGATCCGCTCTGCCCCGACCTTGCGGGTGATGCGAAAGTTACCTGTGCGCACTAAGGACTTGAAGTCATCCTCCCAGTGCGTGTCGGATTCGATGAGATCATCCTCGTCTTCCGAGTCAACGATATCTGGAAAATAATGTTCATCAGCGGAGGAGAACGAAGATAATCTGTACGTACCAATCTCATTCGAGGGTTGAGGGATTTTACTCGAAGATCGGGATGCCCGGGTCAAACTCGACGATCGGGAGGGGACCCGGGTCAAACTCGACGATCGAGAGGGCACCCGGTCGAGATCAGAGTGGTCGGCATCCGTATCAGAATCCAGCAATTCAAATACTTCGCGGCCGCTCTCCGTCAAAGTTCGTAACTTGATAGAGCTGGGAATTCCCGTCGTGTGCGGCTCGGCTTTAACAACAGGCGGAATGGTGAAGCGAGAGGGAGCGGTGGGTTCGATTTTAATCTGCAATGATGTGCCGGTGGGAATTTAGATGAGAACGTTGGAAAATTTCGTGAATATCGCGGTTGGGCGTACCAGATTGCCGGCAATTGAAGTAAGATCATTATTTTGACGCGACAAGGAACTCCATGTATCGAGAAACTATATACCACGGTGTTAGAATCCAGAACAGCAACGGAGGAAAGAAGCGTACTGAAACCCCGGCAATCGATCCCGGACCATTATTTTGACGCGTCGAGGGGTTCAATCCAGCAAGCCCGGTGGTCTAATGATTCCTTTAGAGCTGAAATTCTGTAGAAAGGTGCGGTTGAACGTACAAAGTTGCCGGAAGTTGAGGCGAACCCACGCGGGCCTACAAATTGCCTCAGCTCCGTGGGATCAATCCACTCCTGGCCGACAAAGCGCGTGGGATTTGATGCAACATATTGCGGTGAGTACATCTAGAAGCCGGTGTTGAGCGATGCGGGAACGCGACGTGACGGGACGTACGTAGGCACGGAACTCCATCAATTCACGCGTCGACACGCCACCAATGAACTCTTGATCCGCCGCACTGTGCTTCGATGCATTGGGGGACATTTTGACGCGCTTTGGAGGCGGCGGTCCCACTAAAATGAGGTGGGGGGTCGACAATGATGGTGGTACGGAAGAAAGAGGCGGCCAGAAACTATGCAGTCACGTGTAGATTCCCGGCAATCCAAGTCAGACACATTCCGAAAGCGGAAAGTGTCGCCTTTGAATCAACAGCCGACACATTCAATCAATGTGTCGGCTTTGCTCTGAATGTGCCTTGTTATCCAATAAATGTATCCTCCCGGTTTGGTATATACCCGTCAGACTCACATCCTGATCACACACACAGTGCATCACAGTCAGTTGCAGTGCAATGGAGCAGGTGGTGGGTCAGACTCACAGCCTGATCACACACACAGCGCATTATAGTCAGCGGCAGTGCAATGGAGGGGGTGTTTGGGTCAGACTCACCAGCTGATTGGGCACACAGCGCATCACAGTCAGTGGCAGTGCAATGGAGCGGGTGTTGGGTCTGACTCACATCCTGAATGTGCACACAGCGCATCACAGTCAGTGGCAGTACAATGGAGCAGGGGTTGGGTCCGACTCACAGCCTGATCACACACACAGTGCATTATAGTCAGTGGCAGTGCAATGGAGGGGGTGTTTGGGTCAGACTCACCAGCTGATCGTGCACACGGCGCATCACAGTCAGTGGCAGTGCAATGGAGCAGGGGTTGGGTCCGACTCACAGGCTGATCGTGCACATGGTGCATCGCAGTCAGTTGCAGTGCAATGGAGCAGGTGGTGGGTCAGACTCACAGCCTGATCACACACACAGCGCATCACAGTCAGTTGCAGTACAATGGAGCAGGTGGTGCGTCAGGCTCACATCCTGATCACGCACACAGCGCATCACAGTCAGCGGCGGTGCAATGGGACGCACCAGCTGATGGTGCACAGCACATCATAGTCAGCAGCGGTGCAATGGGGAGCACATCAAGTCGGACTCACAAACTGATTACGCACACCAAAATTTCTTATCAGTTCAAACATGCAACGTCATCATGTTAACACTTACCCATAAGTGTGGAAATGCTTGTAAGCAGTCCTTGACTACATCCTCCACCTTCAGGCTTTTGGAACGCGCCCGTGCTAAGGCCTTGGTGACAGACTTCTTAATTTTCTTCATAAATCCACCTACATGGGAAGAAACATGTCAACATAGTGTGAGATGTGTTGACTCGCAAAGGCCCCAAATTTCCGACCTTTCATCAATACTGGTGGTTCCTATGTGTGATATGTTCTGAATGGCAGCTGAGCATAGTTCTATGACACAAACCACATTGAACACTTCGAGACTTTTCTGTACTGCACGTTGAACAGATAGCTCGAGATTCTTCGTCTGTACTGCCAAAAGCATTAGAGTTACTGTGCCGCTATTCAGAGCCTCCGCCGTAGTTTGGATAAGCTCATCACAATGTGCAGCAGGATCATTCATTCCCATTCCGAAAATCAGAAATCAGCCATAAAAATGCTCATCAGCCACGTGATAACTGACCTTCCAGAAGCACAAAGGGAGTTGTGTCCCCAATCTTGTCCAAGCATTCTCTCTGGAAAATCTCCTCGCATCTCTGGTTGGTCAGCCTGTCCAAGTCATCACCCGCCTGCTCGTCGTCCTCCAAGTCCATAAGTATGTTTCACCTAAATGCATCCAACTTTGTGAATACGGCAATCACGGGAACTGTGCAGACAATTAGAGCAGAGTGGATGGTTGGTCACTAGTATACCATTATTATTGATCTGAAGTGCGTGGAGTGGATCAACATTCAAGCCGGGACGATGATCGTCCATTGGTATGCAGTACCTGAAAATAAACATAACCCCTAGTCTCAAGAAAAAGGGTGCTACATACCAAATGACATGCAGTTGCTCAACAAGTCTCTTCTGCTCTGCATGTTTACAAATAAATTCTTGAAGAGTCTTCAGCTCCTTTGTGCTCCCGTTTTCCAGTCCACATGAATCATGGAATACATATCCATTGTGATTTGAGAACTCGAGTTCGTCTGTAATGTTGTGCTCTCCGCGCTAAAAAGAATACACATTAACTAAAGGCCATGAAGGTACCAGTACCACAGCGCACATCTGATGTCGGAATGAGTTGAATCTGCTGGCCCATTAGTACGATGTGCGATGGTGTGCGTGAGGTCTTTGACTTGACCTTTGTGCGTTCACCATCCACCATTCTGTATGTCTCTGGACTCTCCGTCCTGTCACACACTCGCTGCAGAATGGTGGTCTTCCCGGCATTTGCTCGCCCAGCGATGAGGACTCGAAACTTGACCTCCGGAAGCTGCCTGCGTGGACGTGGAGTGGTCTGGTCACTCATGGTGCGGGGTAGGAAGTGTGTGTGTGGGTGGGAGGAACACGGTGATATCTAGTTTTCGTAGTGACTGATGAGCATCATGCCCTAATTCAATCCCCGATGGCCGGAGCAAATGTGGTCGACAACGTAAAGATCCGCATGCAATGGTCCTAGAATATGTGCTGTATATTGGTCCGTAGGCCGGCGCGTTGTAGCCGGTCAGAAATTCTTTGGAAGAAACGAGGCTAACTACAAAGCTGTTAAAGTACACTCAGGGCGGCCTTTATTCCAGGAATTGTCTGGCTGCGGTGCCACAATTCTTCCAAGCACGAGGCAGTGACTATGATGGATTGTTTCATCTGGCAGTTGGAATGTCATGGGAGACGCCACAACAAGCCGAAAGGCACGGCTGCTTCCTCCTGCCCAGCAATGTAATTTGTGCTTCGTTGAGCTGTGTACGACAGCGACAGCGTCTATTGAAGCAATACTGCATCCGTTGAATTCCCACCGCTGTCCTATCTGCACCCCCATCTATCTCTGATATCTCAGCTGCTAAGTGCATTTGCAGGCCCGAACTCGAAGTCCAACACGATCTACAACTATGAAGCAGTGTCCATGCCGCTGTCAGCGACTTGGTGGAAAAGCATGGTCGCTAAGCACGGACATGGATGCTAGCCCGGGGAGCGAGGACGAGTTGCGGCGAAAGCACCGTGGGTTTATTCCCATAGAGACGCGTCGCAAGGCCGTCCATTTCCAGTGCGCAATCCTTGGCGCACTTATTTGGAAAGACGATACGAGGCGGTATTGAGACTTCCACGATTGTAGTTTATAAACAGTCAAAACCGTTTTTATTTAGGTTTGGTTTGACGGTCACTGGCAGGGCCCACTATCAACAAACGGTTTTAGTGGCCAGAGGAAGGGAATTTTAGCTAGCTGAAGAATTTTACTGGATTCACCAACTTTTTCTCTCCCGGCACTCCGCGCCACCCTCAACGTTCTTCGTTGGTAATCAGTTATTACGTTGGAGCTCATTTCTTCAAAGCAACTTACAAGTCTGGCCATGGGTTCGACTCACAGCGTTCGAATTCGGTGATGGCCATGGATATCCCGCCTTGTGTTTTGTTCTTGTTTTCTCGCTCTCGAGTTTCGCTCGGCATCTCACAGCGCCAACGGGAAGAAATACAATCGAGAAGCGAAGATGCGATACACGTATTTCCCTCCGAGTTCATTTTCAGCCTGAGAACTTGAACCTGAACCAGAACGACACAGTTCGAATTGAATGCAACCACTGGCAGCCGTGCTCCGCGGGGTCATTAATAAATTAATCTGTTCGTCTTCTCTTCAAGTTCTTATCTGCTCTTCCTCCTGGAGCGAGGATACACCGAATACCGAATCAGTTAGTTATGTCTTTCGAACAAGCACTTGTAACTTGAATGCCCGAAAAATCGCCTCATCGACTTGAAGAAACATGTTGACATATTGAACCCACTCAGTATCTGGCAGCCTTACCATACCAACAACTCGACCGTCGTGCAGCCGCTGCACATTGTCCTTCCATATTCATGTGTGATATGCGGGCAAGTCTGGGTTCGACTCCCAGGGTTCGAATTTGGGGATGGATATACTGTATCATACTTTTTGTTTTTAAAAGTTTTGCTTTTGTTCAAGTTTTGCTTTTCTCTCTCTCGAGTTTCGCTCGGCATCTCGCAGCCTGAGCGCGAACGGGAGGAATTATAATTGAGAAGCGAAGACGCGATACACACCGGTATTTGCCTCCAAATCCATGGCCAGCCTGAGAACTTCAAGTTGAACCGCAGTTCGAATTGAATGGCAGCCGTACTCCGCGGGGCCATTAATAAATTAATCTGTTCGTCTTCTCTTCTCTTCTCATCTGCTCCGCCTCAGGGCTGAGCGGGTATATACCTACCGAAGACCGAATTAGTAGGTTATTTCGAACAAGCACTTACAATGCCCGAAAAATCTAAAACCGCCTCATCAAAGATCTAGAAGCCTAACCGGGATAAGAACAACTCGACCGTCGTGCACCCGCTGCACATTATCCTTCCTTTGATGTGTGATACTTTTTGTTTTTGAAAGTTTTGCTTTTGTTTTGCTTTTCTTCTTCTCGAGTTTCGGTCCGGCATCTCGCATCCTGAGCGCGAACGGGAGGGATTATAATCGAGAAGCGAAGATGCGATACACGGATTTGCCTCCGAGTCCATGGTCAGCCTGAGAACTTCAAGTTGAACCGCAGTTCGAATTGAATGCAGCCACTGGCAGCCGTGCTCCGTGGGGCCATTAATAAATTAATCCGTTCGTTCGTCTTCTCTTCTCTTCTTATCTGCTCCTCCTCAGGGCTGAGCGAGGATACACCGAATACCGAATTAGTTATGACTTATGTATTTCGAACAAGCACTATACGGACGACAGGGCGCACATCCGCATGCACATTGGATATGTGAGTCTTGGTTCGACTCCCAGCGTCGAATGGGTAATATATCGCGGTTGTTTTTTTTTGCTTAGTTTTTTCTCTCTCAACTTTCTCTCTCGCGATCGAATTCGAGTCGATCGGCATCATGAACTCACAGCGCGAACGTTAACGGGAGCAATTACGGCTCGATACTGATGGCGGTGTCAGATACCGGTAACCAGATAGCGGCGGAGTTTAAAGCCGGCCCGGCGGGCCGTGTGTAGCTGCCTGCGCTAACAATTACCTGCGCAAGTCCTGCCGCACATCCCAATTGAACTTGGACAATGTCTCCATCATAGAGAATCATTCCCTTGGGAAAACCTGATTTCATTGACCTCTTCCGACCTTCAATCAGAAAAATGACACCAGGGAGTTTTTCTACCTCAATTCACCCTTGTTAATTTCGGCAGGAGTGTGTCATGTGTAAACCCGGGCAGCAGGGAGGAAAAACTAGTTTTTGGAGGGAATGGCATCAATGAAACCTGTTTTCATTATGCAAAAGCTGGGGATTACAGATACAGCACACATTTAGTCAGGCCTACAATAGTATTCAACGAGTGGACACACCAGTGTTGAAATTTGAACCGCGCAGCAGTGAAAAATCGAGTAGTGAATAATACTCTGTGGCCCCCTGTATATATTGTCACGAGCTGCTTTGAATATCTGATTTGACCCTTGAGTTTCAAACATAGCCTTTCAAAACCAAAAAGTATGTGCCGCCCGCCTGCATCATGATTCCCCTCTGTTGGTCCTTCAAAAGTTTGAAGTAAGGTTTATGGGATATTGGCTTCTCATTCTAATCTTCACTGAGCTCAGAGGTTTTCTACAATGTCTTTCCTCACGATAATCGGCCACTTTGCATAGAAATCAACCACTGTCGGTCAAGTGCGGGAATAATCTGATCATCTGGACCATTTGAAGCAACATTTACACAGAATTATTGGTGTTGCCTTTCCGGTTCTTCCCAGTCCTGAACTTGGAGGAAGGAATGAACACTTTTGACCGCTTCAAGTTTTAACTTGAATGGATTCAAATTGTGCCCCCCTTTGCAAGACATCAATTCGGCTGAAATTGGACCAGTTGTCATCTGAAGTGCACTTTTGAATGTCACCTCAGATCATCCGGGGCTTTAAATGGCGCGAATTGTATTGAACCGAGTGAAAACAGAACGAGCTGTCAAACTTTCCAAATGTAGGTTGCCGCCCATCGGATCATCTAAAACCAAGAGTTTGGTATCTCGCTAGAATCCCAAAAAAGCCAATAGTAAACTCTTTTCCCGCCAGATACCGTTTTAAAAAAGGCCTGCTGGCCTTTCGCGTCTGGGGATGGTGCTGAAATAATTTCATGGAAAAAAAATGGCTTGTATAGTGAGCACAAAACTAAGTTCGCTAACCGATGATGGATGTTTGCCGAGCTCGGGACTCTCGGAATAGATCCGGGAGTTTCTCGTTTCTTTATTTCTTTATTTTTTTATTTTCGTCCACCCACACCAGTATCGAGCCGGAATTACATGTACAATTGAGAAGCTTTTATTACACCGAAGATACGATACACAACGTCAACCCCAGTACACAAGTAACACAACGTCAACCCCAAGTCGTACACTATACCCCAGTACCCAAGTACACAAGTCGTACACAAGTCGTATGTACGCAATTCACAAGTCTAGTCGTACACGACACAGACCATTACGCGACGTGCATCTTCTCCTTCAGCCGCTGCAGCAGCTTGCCTTTCCTCCCCCTGCCCTTCCTCCCCTTCTTCTCGCCTCCCTTGCCCTCGCTCCCACTCCCACTCCCACTCCCACTATCCTCCCCCTCAGACGAACCCGGCGCGGCAGCGGCAGTATTGTACTCCGTCGAAGGCGGGTCCCCCGTCGGCAGCACGTGCGTCTCCGCCAGCCCGTGCCCGCTTCCGTGCCCGTGCCCATGCGCCGCAGAGTGCGGAGAGGAGTCAAAGTCCCCCGTCGGCACCGTGTCCGCGAGGCGCGCCGAGTTGAGCGCCGCGGAGCCGCCCACTCCCACTTGCGCACCCCCCGCGGGCGTGCCCCCGAGCCCGAGCCCGGGCCCGATGGCGCCGACGAAGGGCGGGAAGGTCGACGTCGATCCCTCCTTGGGCGGCGGCGGCGGGGCAGAAGGGGAGGGCGAGGAAGAGGCGGGGGTTGGAGTGCCGAGCCCGCTCTCGCTCGACGCGGTGTACCCGCTCGCCCCGCCTGGCGTGCTCGCGGTCGACGTCACCGTGGAAGGAGTAGAAGTAGTAGAAGTAGTAGAAGAGGACGGCAGCGGAACCGCATGCGGCGTCGGGTGCACCGCCAGCGTGTGCGTGGGGTAGGCGTGCACGTGCGGCGCGGGGCCCGCGGCGGGGTGTGACGGGAGGAGGTGCGGCGTGGGCGTCGGGCGCGCGGGGCCGCCGGCGGAGACGCCCACGGCGCCGGACGCGGGGGACGCGGTGAGGCCCGCGCCGGCATCGGACGCCGAAGAGGAGAAGGAGGAGGGGGGCGCAGGGAGCGCGCCGGGGGTGTGGACGAGCGGGGGTGTGGGTGTGTCTAGTGGACCACTAGGCGCAGCGGGGTGCGAGGGGAGCAGGCCCGACGCGGGCGTGGGCGGCGGGACGCCGTTGGGGGACGCGGCGTGGCCCGTGTGCGCGGTCGTGCTGAGGGCGGTCGACTCGCGCGTCGGGGTCGGGGATCTGCGGGCTTGGGAGTAGGGCTCGGGTGCGGATTCGGTGTAGGGTACACTTGCGCCGTGCCCCACATCGACGGTGCTGCTGCTGGTGGTATCTTGGCGGTAGGGCTGGGGCGCGGACTCCGTGTAGGGTACCGTGGCGCCGTGCCCCACATCGACGGTGCTACTGCTGGTGGTATCTTGGCGGTAAGGCTGGGGCGCGGATTCAGTGTAAGGCACGGTGGCGCCGTGACCGATGTCGACGGACGAGGTGGATTGAGGCAGCGCGGGGAGGGAGGATTCGGAACCTGTCGAGGCTAAACGCAAGCAGATGAGCATACATCGATACGAAGGACAAGACACTCACGCAGGTACGCGGCGACACCCTGCGGAAGATACGCCTTCGCCGTCTCGAGCGAGGGGAGATACGCCTGAGCGCTGGCAAGGAGCGCGCTCGCTTTCTCCTGCGCATTAGCAGCGGTGATTCCGCCGCCCGGTGAGGCATCCGAGGGGCTGGAATCGGGCTCGAGGTGCGCTGGGAACGCGCCGGGGACGGCAGGGCCTGGCGTACCAACGGGCGTGCGCGTAACGTGTGTGCCGATGAATTCGTTCATGCCGTCGGCCCATTCGTCAGCGGGTGTGTCCGGGAGGGTGCCTGAGGATATGGTAGGGACGAGGTTCGTGTCAGCGTGTAGGGTCGCCATCGAAGAATTTCGTTTCGAGTTTCGCGCAAGGTTTGCTCAGAGACAAGTATTGAAGCCGTCTTGGCAGTGACGAGTCTTTTATACCTGCAGACAGCGGTGGAGCCTGAGTGCGAGACATGACCGCGATGACGTCGAGGACGATCGAGAAAGAGCGCGGGAAGCTGTAGACAAACAATACCACGCATTGATGGCGCCGCCTTTTCATCTTGCGCTCTTGTTGCGCTCATGTCTATCGAGCGCTGAGCAGGTAACTCGAACGTGGTGCACGGCGCACGCCTGCAGAAGCTTTAGTTTGTCTTTTCGAATACCTACGGCAGGAGGTCCGGGTTCAACTCCCGGCGTTCGAATACCCTTGTTGCTTTCTATCTTTTTGCTTGCTCCACGCTTCAATTCCAGGTACCCTCCACGTGCACGAAGCCTTGCAGAACGTCAACCCACAGTGGCCTTGCGCGGCTAATTCAAATGGTGTCCAAGACTGGGTTTACCGCCCGCCAGAATCATCACTCGCCTAACCAGGGCAGCAGCACACCAAAGGACTCGAACGTGGTGCGCGGTGCACGCCTGCAGAAGCTTTAGATTGTCTTTCCTCCTACCTACGGCAGGAGCTCCGGGTTCGACTCCCGGCGTTCGAATACTCTTGTTGCTTTCGGTCTGTCGTTTTGCTTGCTCCACGGTTCAATTCCAGGTACCCTCCACGTAGTCTTGAAAAACTTCAACCCACAGTGGCCTTCCGCGGCTAACTCAAATGGCGTCCAAGACTGGGTTTACCGCCCGCCAAAATCATCGCTCACCCAACTTGGGCAGCAGCACAACAAAAGAGTCGAACGTGGTGCTCGGTGCACGCCTGCAGAAGCTTTAGTTTGTCTTTCCTCCTACCTACGGCAGGAGCTCCGGGTTCGACTCCCGGCGTTCGAATACTGTCAACATTACTACCCTTTTTATTCCTCCGTTTCCACACCGCTAATATACACCAAGTATTCCTTATTTCTGAATCGTGGACGGCAGTTGAATTTTCTCTTCTTAGGTACCCTTCCTTTCGATGCCGAAGCAACAGACTCTGAGACAAATCCCGCAGATTAATAGATTAATATCCAAACAACGCTCGACCGACCTGAGTTGAATTCCATGTCTGAGATGGGCCGAGGGGAGGAATTACAATACAGCGATGCCGATCAGTAGGGTGGTGAGTCTCACGCTCTCATTCGACTTCGGTTGAAACTGGTTCCCCTTCATCTTTTGCAACGCACGCCTTTCACGCGGCGTTCTTCGTGCATAGAGGTGTTCGACGACGCAAGAAATCGGACGTGGTGCGTGGCGCACACCTGCAGAAATTAGGTTTTCTAGTTGGCTACAGTAACTACAGTAGGAGCTCCGGGTTCGACTCCCGGCGTTCGAATACTGCCGAAATGACTATCCTTTTTATTCTTCCGTTTCCGCACTGCTAACCTACATCAAGTATTCCTTATTTCTGAATCGTGCACGGCCGCTGAATCCCATTTTCTCTTCTCATTAGGTACCCTTCCTTTCGAGGTCCTCAACAGACTCCAAATCAAATCCCGCCGATTAATATTCAAACAAACAAAGCTCGGTTCGAATACCCTTGTTGCTTTCAGTCTGTCTTTTTGCTTGCTCCACCTTTCAATTCCAGGTACCCTCCACGTGCACGAAGCCTTGAAGAACGTCAACCCACAGTGGCCTTCCGCGGCTAATTTAAATGGCCTCCAAGACGCCTCCAAGACTGGGTTTACCGCCCACCAAAATCATCGCTCCCCCAACTTGGGCAGCAGCACAATAAAGGAATCGAACGTGGTGCGTGGTGCACGCCTGCAGAAGCTTTAGATTGTCTTTCCTCCTACCTACGGCAGGAGCTCCGGGTTCGACTCCCGGCGTTCGAATATACAACACTTCTCGCCACTTGCTTTTTGCTTGCTCCACGGTTCAATTCTACCGTGACGTTGCCTCCACGAAGCCTTGCAAAACGTCAACCCACAGTGGCATTCCGCGGCTAATTTAAATGGCGTCCAAGACTGGGTTAACCGCCTGCCAAAATCATCGCTCACCCAACTTGGGCAGCAGCACAACGAAGAACTCGAACGTGGTGCACGGTGCACGCCTGCAGAAGCTTTAGATTCTCTTTTCGACTACCTACGGCAGGAGCTCCGGGTTCGACTCCCGGCGTTCGAATAAGTAGTAATAAGTGTCGACTACCACCCTTTTTATTCCTCCGTTTCCGCACCGCTAATCCACACCAAGTATTCCTTATTTCTGAATCGTGCACGGCCGCTGAATCCCATTTTCTCTTCTTAGGTACCCTTCCTTTCGAGGTCCTCAACAGACTCCAAATCAAATCCCGCCGATTAATATTCAAACAACGCTCGACCGACCTGAGTTGATGGTGAGTCTCATCCTCTCATTCAAGGTCGGTTGAAACTGGTTCCCCGTCTCTTTTTGCCAAGCTCGCCTTTCACGCGCCTTTCACGCGCCTTTCACGCGCCTTTCACGCGTTCTGCCGCCTGCGTGTAGTATAGCTGTTCGACGACGCAAGAAATCGGACGTGGTGCGTGGCGCACACCTGCAGAAATTAGGTTTTCTAGTTGGCTACAGTAACTACAGCAGGAGCTCCGGGTTCGACTCCCGGCGTTCGAATACTGCCGAAATGACTATCCTTTTTATTCTTCCGTTTCCGCACTGCTAACCTACATCAAGTATTCCTTATTTCTGAATCGTGGACGGCAGTTGAATCCCATTTTCTCTTCTCAGGTACCCTTCCTTTCGATGCCGAAGCAACAGACTCTGAGACAAATCCCGCAGATTAATAGATTAATATCCAAACAACGCTCGACCGACCTGAGTTGAATTCCATGTCTGAGATGGGCCGAGGGGAGGAATTACAATACAGCGATGCCGATCAGTAGGGTGGTGAGTCTCACGCTCTCATTCGACTTCGGTTGAAACTGGTTCCCCTTCATCTTTTGCAACGCACGCCTTTCACGCGGCGTTCTTCGTGCATAGAGGTGTTCGACGAAGCAAGAAATCGGACGTGGTGCGTGGCGCACACCTGCAGAAATTAGGTTTTCTAGTTGGCTACAGTAACTACAGCAGGAGCTCCGGGTTCGACTCCCGGCGTTCGACTATGTACACACTTTCAGTCTGTCTTTTTGCTTGCGTCCCGTTTGCCCGGGTTGGAATCTACGATAACATCCCTTGTAGCCTCAGGTACTCCACGGCTCAACCCTATGTTGTTTTAGTTGATAACCCCCACGAAGCCTTTCACGGGCAAACCGCAAATTCAACCACGCGGTCAATTGTTGAGTGCGTCCGAGATGGCGTTCACCGCACACCAAAATTATTCCCAGCCTAACCAGGGCAGCAGCACAACAAAGGAATCGAACGTGGTGCACGGCGCACGTCTGCAGAAATTGGTTGAGGAGCAAAAAAAAAACGGTAGTTACAGCAGGAGGTCCGGGTTCGAATAGTGGCCAAATATTAGCCTTTTTATTCCTCCGTTTCCGCACCGCTAATCCACACCAAGTATTCCGTATTTCTGAATTGTGCACGGCCGCTGAACCACATCTTCTCTCGAACGAAGTCAGGCCCTCAATCCGTAGTAGTTCTTAACGTCGCCCTGGATTTCGTCTTCGAGGGCACTAGTCAAGATTTCAGCGGCGAGATTGGTCAATAAATGAAAACGATCCTTACCGAACCAAATCATCCAGTTGCACTGGGATACGGCGGTCCGCGCCGAGGGAATGGCTTGACAGTCGCAAAGTATATCCAGGCCGCCTGACCTTCACAATATCGTCCGGGAACACCGGACACAGTTGGATCTGTCCGTACGCCCCGAGCGCGCTGCCGACATCCGGTTGAATAATCATTCCGATCGCATGGGTATCTGCTGGGACCTGTGCATAGAGATCAACGCACATCTTGTCATACTGCTGCATGACATCCGCGGAAAGAATCGCGAGTGGTACGGCGGTAATGTGTTTCACACACAACCTGCTCCGGCGTGATTCGCCACTGGAAGTGGGCACTATCCCCACAGTTATAACTAGGAGCCCGGGCCCCACGGGAGGTACAGGTTCGAGGAGTCCAAGGGCGCGCATTCCGTAGTGGCGGAGGATTTCCGGGATGTGAGACGACTCTGAGCGGAAGAGGTTTTCTGCAAGACGGCGGGGCACCTTTTGCGTCCTCGTGAGGTCACAAATCTCCTTGTGCTTAGTCCTATACACTCGATTAGCCCGATAAACCTTGCGATCTATGGCAAAGTAAGTGTACCAATCTGCGCGCTGGCAGTCCTTGTTGCAATATGCTGCAGTTTTACACTGGCCACATCAGTCAGTATCGCTGATAATCATTTAATGGGGAAGCCAGAGGCTCACCGTCTTGCAGACTTTCACGTCCTTGCGCTCCTTGGTGGACCCGCATCCGCTACAGGACACGTTGATACGAAGAGGGAACGAATCCTTCCCAGTCGGTCTCCGTGATGCAGTAGGATTTGAATCAGTGGTAATCGTGACCGAGGATACACTGGGCATCGATCCGTGCGCTGGAGGGTAGTTGCATGTCAATACCGTCACTGGATTCAGAGTCTTTTTCCCGGGAACGTTGTAGGTTTGCAGCATTTCCTTGAAGCTGACTCTCGCCTCCTTGGTCGTTGGGTCGATGATGAGTGTACTATAGAGATCTAGGAGACATTCTGCCAATTGTCCCATTCCCTTGTGGGCCATGGCTCTTCGGTATCTTGCTTTGACGGATCTGCAATCTAGAGTGAGGGCATTTTGAGCCGAAGACAGAGCCGCTTGAAACCTGCGACTTTTATTCGAGCACAGGATTCGATAAGTTTAGACGACTCACTCCCCCAACTTCAGGTACGCTGCGGATAGGTTGACAAAATATACCGAGCATGTGGGATCGGAGCGGGTTGCTAATTCCCAAAGGGCGGCTGCTTCAGTGTAGCGAGCGTCACGGAAAAGAGCTTTTGCCTGTGTGTCGTTCAGTATGTTCAAAACGCACGATCAAAGGACGTACCTGGACGTTTAGCTCCTCCGCTCCCATATTGACAATGATGGTGAGAGGGAAGAGGGTCTGATCATCAATCAAATGTTGATCCAATCAAAGTCTCTTCGCTTTCTCCTCCACAATGGCGGAGTCAATGGTGGAGTCTGTACAGACCCTACTCAATGGCCTACGCTCGCCCATGGACCACGACACTGGCTGCCTGTTTGCGATGTTCAAGGTGTGCTGTCTCATGGGTCGCGCAAACGCCAAACCATCCTCCGAGCTACAACACGCGAGGTACGAGCGAGATTTGTTGTAGCGTCTGTCTACGAGAGACTACCTCCGAGCTCGGTCGGGCAGCGATGCAATTCCTACTCAGCCCTTCCACCGCCGCGGCACACGAGGCTTTAACGTCACATTTCGACCTCTGCCCCGATCGGACGTCGAGACCGGGAGCCATTGATAAGCAAACAATATGCCTTGCATAGAATTATCGAAGATGAAGGAGGTGGATGCGAGCGATCGAAGTGCTGCTGAAACAGAGGGGATCTCAGAAAATTGATGTTGAAGTACACAAAGTATATTCGGGGTTTTTTTTTGTAGAGGCATGGCAGGGCATGGCACAGCAATTTTTGAAATTTCCACGTCCGCGTCCACCTCAGGTGTCCCCAGGTCAATTTGATGCACAGAGATATATGAATTCCGCAGACAACCAGAAAGAAAGAAAGGCACTCAACCACTGTTCTCTTGAGCTGCAAGGCATCCTACTCACTGCGTTCCGTGGCCACGTCGGCACATCAAATCAGGCTGTGTTGACGTGGGTTGACATCGGTGGACCTCTGCCGATCCTAGTCCACACTGTGCCGACTCGGCTCGGCAGTCAACCCACGTCAGCACAGTGTGCCGACGTGGCCACGGACTCGTCCATCAAAAGCAACAACGAGTTTTTCCTTCCTGTAACCTCGCTATTGCATCCTGATTGCATCCAAGACGGCGAAGTGGTCCGATGGAGGATCAAAATCCCAACGTTGCAAATGCGGAGATATTCTCAACGAGAAGGGGCGGAACCGGACTATGCTGAAAAAGGAATCCCAAGGGATCAGCAACGCACCTCTGTACGTGAATACAGACTGCTCAAAAGTGATTTCCACGCAGTAAACCCCATGCGATTGGATCTCGGCCCCAAAAAACTGTCATGTCGAAAACGGTATCGCTAGCATTGCGTTTGATTTCCATCACAGAGGATTCGCCTGTCATGCGGAATTTCAGGTGAGGCAGATTGTGGGGTCACCGTACCCGAGTCGTCTTGAAGGTAAGAACCAACATTAGAGCATATTAGCAGATCCCAAAATTTTGGTTTCCAATTTTTTCTGCGTCTCTGATTGGCTGCTCCACAAATCTGGGCCAATCAGAGACGCAGAAAGATTTCGTAACCAAATTTTTGAGTTCTGCTAATATGCTCTATTGCATCGTCATTGTTCTTCCATGTGAGTGAGAATTTCCAAACATAATGAGCATTTGGTTAAAATGGCAGCGGTAGACTTCAGTGATACATCCGGCTAAACACGGCAGATATTGTACAATTCAATTCCCGGGATCATCCTTTCGGCTGGCCTTGCAGACAGCTTTATGTTCCTTCCATGCCAGTTTTTGGCATTCGGTCGAACAATATTTTTCGTTCCGACAGGCACTGCACACTCTGAGCCCGTGGGGTATCGAGGAGCCATTGACCTTGCAGTGGCCGCAGGTGGCTATCTCGTCGAGTTCTTGACGTTTCACCCGTTTTGTTTTTGCAGATAGTAAGAAGACTTCAAATTAGTCGGAGAAGATCAAACTTTGCGAACCGGTAAGTTTCAGTCGGTCAATCATGCGAGCAGTTTTGTCTGAATTCCGCGTCAATATCTCAGTGTGTTGTAATTGGTTTGAACTCACCATATTCTTTCCTATCGAAACCACTTGGTTGATTCGCCAAAAACGGATACAATTGTTGATACAATGGCCAAGTTTGTCCACCCTTAAGACTTTGCTCGTCTATCAAGTAATTCAGCGCTGAATTCCGAATCGCAGAGACAACGTACTCCACTCCCACTCGTTGTCGAGGAAATCCCGCCATTGGTTACGAGTCCTAATTTATTAGGCTCGTTCTTTGATTCTGATTTACCGCCAAAGTCGATGTACTTTTTCCCATATGACGTAGTTGAAGTGCTTTTGTGACATCTTTGCATCTTAACATCTAAACACTCCCATGCTATTTCACTGGTTCGCGTCTATAAGTTATTTCATTTGGTGTTCCTGCCCCTTCTAGTCTCTGGTGTTTTTCAGTCTCGAATAAGGCTCTTTTCATAAATCTCTCGCTTCGGCTTTTTTTTTTTTTTGGTCGAAATACGAAATAGCCTCCGCATCGCGGGGCGGTTTATATCCTTCGGGACTTGATCTTTCCCAAGCGTGTTTATTCTTCGCTCCGATCAATTAGAGTTTGCTTTGTGCGTGTTCATCTCAACCAGTTCCAACTCTGCCGGCCGGATAGGGAACGCGACAGCGTTCCACTGTCCGAGGCGGCGGAGTGTGGTTGGGACCGGTTGAGATGAACACGCACAAACCAAACTCTAATTATCATTGCCGTCAGAGCGACAGTAGCTTCAATTTGTGTGATTGCAGGCATAGAAAGCAGATGGAGCAAAAATTTGTTGCATAAGACTAGCAGTGCGAGCTAATGCAGTACTGAATTGAAGGTTTGTGGCGGTGCATCATGATCATCAAGGTCATGCCCGAAAAGGTACTCCCGTTTGCTTATCCGCACCGATTCCCGCGCCTTGTGCGTGTGCGCTTGTTCTTTCTGCTCGACGACATGAGCTATCGTGCGGTCTTCGTTGAACCACTCGGATGTTTGTGGATTTCCTGACGCTTGCTGATTGTGCGGTCTCTTAGGTTTTGACCCTATTTGTCAGGCAGCTGGCGGTGTACGTGGTGAGTGGATACTTGTTTTATTGCACTAGTTTTTGTTCTAATAGTATTTACCCTGGAATTTATTGTTAGAATACCAGGTGCAATCTCTTGAGGACCATGGGATCTCGGCGTCTCGAATAGACTTTCTAATTCTCATTGGCTCTCCAAATGTCGAGTTGAACGTATACCACGAGCTACGGATTTCTATTCCCAGGTCCTGTTCCTCTTGTATTAGCTCCGATGCCAACATTTCGTGCAGTCTTAGCGATGCGGCCGCGTCTATCGCCGCGTCTGCATTTTCGATTTAAGGTGAGCATGACGAGGTTATCTGTCGTTGGCGCTCACATATAAGGTGAGCCTTGTTAGGCTCCAATTTCCAATCAACGTTTTTCTGGTATGTCTTGTCTATGTTTATATCCAAAACCTCCAGAGCTGCCACGTCCAGGGCGATGTTACCGAATGGTTCTTCTTTGTGTTTGTCCACCCCCCAGAGGCGTGTCATTAGGCCGACATCGACTAGGTTCTTCATGTTGGACCGCAGATCCTCCCAAATCACCGCTCCGTCGTTGGTGATACCTGCGCCGGCCTTGGCGATGTCAGGAGACTCGAGGATGCGGCGGAGTTCGGAAGGGTACGCTGGTATCTTGTTAGCCTCGGTGCGACATCAATTTCTATAGCCTTACCTCTGATTCTGCTCATGTTTAGTATCCATACAGTGTCACCCTGAGCAATTTGAATGAGGCAGAGGCCGACGTTGTCCCAGAATATGGAAAATCCCGGGTTCAGGGTCTCCAAATGCTGTATGGCAAGTCTTGCCGTCTTCTTGGCACTGGCGCTCAGCACCGGCATGTTCTCTATGATAGCCTCGTCCCCGTAAAGCTTGCGTTTGACGAACTCTGTGTCGAACCCCACAACACCTCGGACGACGGCCACCAACTCCGTGTTTGCCTGGCTTTCGGACGTCACGTAAGTGACGGTGGCCACGTTGAGCTCGCCCTGTGAGTTTATTGGGACAAGAGGTGTGCGTTTCAAACCCGTCCACATACCATTACTACAATCGATGTCGCCAATGCGGCTTCCTCCACCTTCGTGAGCTCAGGCCCCTCATTTCCAACATCGAGTACGTATTCTCTGAAAGCTAACTCGCCGCGGGGGGGGGGGGGGCTGGCGACCCTGCTGGTGTCGCCGCTGCTGCTGCCTTTGGAAAGGTCAGCTGGTATTACTATCCACATGCGGTCTTGCTAACCAGGGACGCAGATTCGTTTTCCAAGTTTTCCATACTGTTCAGAGGTGCTGTGGGACGTGATGCTCCCTGAGAAGGCTTCCAGCCTTTTATAGGAGCTTGGCCGCTTACTATGAGTGGGGAGGTAATTTTATTCGACTAAAGGGTTAACCGTCTGATTTAAAATGATGCAACGTCTATTCTCTCGAGACGGCGCTGACACCGCGGACTGCGCATCCGACTGCTCCGCTCTGTCATCCGGTCCTTCTCACGCCTCGCTGTACAACCTAACTCTCTCCTGCCGGGCGGTGAGTTTACGTTTCAAGGTGCTGAATCCGAGTGGCTCACTGTTATTTCAGAAGCCTTTATAGACGCGACGAAATTGTTGAAGTATGTCCCTCGCTCCCCGCACGTCGGTCCTCCCAGCATCCAGATGGTTGTGTAGCGGTGCTGCGCGGTGTATGCGGCTTCTGCTTCGTTGGGCGGCAAGATTTGACGATATAGACCCTTCTCGTCCATGGTGGAGCGAACGGTGTGAGGGCATTCGGCGTCGGAGCGGCATGCGTGTCTGGGGTGATCTGGTAGTTTTGTTACATCATTTACCAATGTTATCCCCCTCGCTCTATATTTTTCGAAGCAACTTCTGCGATTGTACGAACTGCCGTGTCTCGAAGCACCGCGGAAAGGTTGGCTACCCCGTAGTCGGAGAGGGTCAGCGTCGGGTAGGCGCAGTACAGACCGAAAGCTGTAAGATAGTTCATCACCACCGTCAAATGGAAGTGGAAGATCGCTGCGACAGGATCCTCGCTGTCGACTATAATTATGTTCATCGACTTCTGCCCTTTCTCCAGACGGTGAACCGTCGAGATTGCGGCATTACTGGGATAACACCGCGGAATTCTGGTTCCCTTGAGATCAAACCCTAGCCGAAGGCTGGCGATGCTTAGCACGGTTTCTTCCTGGGAGAGCGGACTGTAGATGTCCAAGTCGCCGGGCTCAAAGTCGAGATTGGAAACCATGAGCAGCGCGGCCGATCCAGAGACGATGCTACGTGTCATCCGTAGCAGGGCCATAACGTGAATTGGTTCGGCGTCGCAGGTCCGGAGAACAGAGAATATTCTGCCGATATTTTCGGGCAGTGTTCCTAATGTGAGTTGTGAGTGCGTTCAGCGTGGAGGCAAGTTTACTTGCTCGTCGCCATGTTGGACCTAATCATTTGAATATATTGCTCAACGTTCGAGAGAGCTGCGTGCAAGATGTCCTCACATTGGATTCCATTTAAAGTGTTCCAAAGCCGGCTGTCGGGACCAACATTTTTAGCCACGGTAGACGTTTCGCTGATCGCGTCTAAGCAGATATTGGTACACAGGCCTTTGAAAGTACCTGGTAAGTTTGAATTCGAGGGTTGATGCGCGGAGAGCGGTCCCCATGCGGATGAATTGCGTTATTGCCGGCTTACTCTTGGTTGTCGCTCAGGCTGCGTCAAGAACGTCGAGAGTGTAGCGAGGTGCTATTCTATTGTTCTGAGCTGCTGATGGTATCGGCTCACCGCACCGTCATTGTTACCCTTTTAGTGCTGTCGGCGCTAATCAGAAATCGCAACTGGCCCGGTAAAACACGGCCCGACTAAGCGGAGTGGTTCACGAGGGCGGTATTTTTCATTGTTTCTCTTCGCTTCCCTCTTATCTCCCAACGCTCCCTTCAAATCTGGTTGCTTCTAGGTAACTTCTTGTTGTTGGTGCATTCATCAACCCCCTCCGTGCGTTTGTGGCAGCCATGTGGCAGCCTGAGGCCCGACCTGGGGACTGATTCTGGTTTCTGGTCTACGTGGCATTGGGGTCGGACGACTTTCTTTATTGTTTCTGTGAGTGGGGGATTGATATTTTAACTTATACACTACTTAATGTCCAATTGCTTATTGGGCGTCCTACAGTCGACCGCGACTTCAAACTTCGTCTGTGTCGCAGTCTCCATCACAGCCGTCGTTGGCATCCGAGTCGGTGTCGGAATCGTAGTCCGCGGGTATCTGCAAGTCAGGTAAGTTGCGCTGGCCTGCCGAGTGCATGTGTAACTCACCCTGACGTATAGGTTTTTGCTCTGCGCAAACGCTCGATGATACAGTACCGGGTCGTTGCAATAATCCCCGCCAAGAGACCAGATGGTGGTGTGGTGGCCGTCGAGCCTGGTATTTTTGGCGATGAACGGCTTGACGCCTTCGTATTCGATCGGAAATGGTATGTGCATTCCCCACGAGTCGTACAAATTCCTCGTGGTGTGGGTACAGGTTGATGTGACGTAACATCTGTGGCCCCTCGCGGTATCGATCCAGTTCCTGTCGTCGAACTCGAAGGCAACACCCCGGTCCGTATATTTGTTGCATGCGTCCGACACCCTTCTATAGGTGATATCGAACCGACAGTCGGGGCCGTCGTCGGTGAAGTGATTGAGGATGGCTCGTCTGAGCAGCGTGAGGCGAGGATAAGCACAGTATATGCCCCACGGGGAAATAAAATTCATCACGAAGGTAGACGGGGTAAGCATCACCGGTACGGAGGGGTTTTCGCCTGACGCGATCCACAGTCGTACTGATTTGTTGTTTTTCTTGAAGGTGTGCATCATTCTCGTGGTATTTTGCATCCCCTCTGGCAGGGTGCTGCGGTGGGCCTTGAATCCTAGCTCTTCCGTGAAGATAACGCGCATACTATCTTCACGTGAGGACGGTGTAAACACGTCTAAATCGTTCGGGACATAGTTCTGGCCAGAAAGGATGTTTGCCGGTACGGAGCCACCAATAATACTGGACGTCGCCAGCAGGATCCTCATAAAGCGCTCCGGTGGAAGGTCGAATTTGTTGAGGGATTGGTATGTCACGCTCAGCATGTGTTTCTTGTACGCCGTGTTATAGGTCGTGCAAGTCAGGGCGAAGTTTAGCATGGATGATGGGCCCAGCAAAGTCATGATGATGCTGATTATTTCCACAGAAGCGCTGCTGATGGGCGTCACCCCTGGGACTGATGGAGCTGAAGGATCGGGTTAGTTTGGGCGTCCGAACTGGTGAGGGTGTTGCCCCAATTCAAAGTTTTTTAGCAAATAACTCACCGGACCCAGGAGGCGAGACTCTCATACACATGCTTTTGAAGCGCATACTCGCGCTCCAGGAGGTGTGCCTAGCGATCCTGGTACCCATGCGACACGTAGTGGCCAGGGCCGCTACGTCGCGCTCGCAGAGTCGTCTCATTATTCTGACGATTATCCTGCGTGGAAGTGCCATTAGAGACCGGCCGGGAGGAGATGGTGAGTGCATTTCTGGTGATTGGATATTAGATCAACTTGGCTGATGCTTTGTTGCTAGCGCTGGTACAGCGAATACTTAAAGAACTCAGATCCCGTGTATTTATCCGGGGGATACCGATTGCTAAAACAGTCAGAGGTTGACCTACCTCTCGCGGTCATGAATATCTGGTCAGCACATTTTGATGCGCATACGGCCGAACCCGACGGGCGCGTATGGTTTTGCTTCCCGCGCATCGCCTACGTTAGTTTGTGGTTACCAATGGCAGCAGTTGGCGTGGGTTTGTTGACGTGTTGTTTACAGGTTCTCCGAGACTTCTCACGAATGACAAAGTCATCGGATTTTCGGATTTTCGGCAGCTGTCTCGGGTTTTCCACAAGAACGCGGTGCTTTGCATTGTACTGCGTTCGTCCCGTTTTCTTTGAGTGCAGAGGACGTGGAAAGCGTGTTGCAATGTCCATCGGACGAGGGGGGGGGGGGGGAGAAAAGAAAAAAACCAGCGCTTGTTAGCACCAATTGAATTGCTGACCGTCTTTCTATAACCTTAGCTGGCAGCGCTTGGCCGTTTCTAGTATTTGCAAGGGGATCCCTTTAAATGCAGGGTTGGTTTCAGGTGCCCGTTCCCCTTCCAATCTCAGTGAATGTCCGCTAATATCTATTTTTTTTAGGCGCCGGTGGATAACGATTCACTAGCGCGTTTAATATCTACTTTGACTGTTTTATTGAATTCGACCTTTCGACCGATGAATCAATGTCTGACATTGAGTCTCAAACCAGATCCACGCCCTCTCAACTCGCGGTTTTTTTATTCGGCGCAGACAACGCGTGGTGTGTTCTTTTTTGTTTTGTTTTTCTTTTTATTTTCTTTTGCTCTCGGATTTTGCGAGGATGCGTCAGATCTGACGCGCCACGCTCGGAAGCGAGTGGGATTAAGGGGGGGTGTGTTGGCCGCAGCACGTTGCCGTGAGGCACCTTTTGTTGGCGATCTATCTTTGGTAATTTGTTTCTTCCTTAAAACCATCGCCGGGCACCCGCCGTGAAAATTATTGCTCTCCGACTTTTACACTCACCAGCTCGACTTTTGGCCTTCCAACAGCTCTAACAACGTTAAATGAATGGCTTTTTTATCGCTTTATCCCTTCTGGCGGCCATCGCACAGAGTGAGTGGCATCCCCACACATATTTCCTCTGTGTTTTTTTTTTTTCTTCTTCTTCTTGGCCTCCTCGCTGTTGCCGTCCTTAACACCTTTGTTTCGTCGTTATTAGGCACCGCAGCAACCTTCAGTAGCGCTTCCGACTCGGCCAGCGCCCTTGGTCTTGCCGTCGCCTGCGTCAGCGGCTCTAACGTTGGCGGAGGCGGAGGCCGAGGTGCAATCGGGGGGTCGTATGCCTTCGACTCCGCCTTTGGAGACATCGTCTCTCTTCACCAAGGCCATCCCCTCGGCAACGCGTTCGCTGCTGGGTCAGCTGTCGTCCGAGCAGCGGCACCTATCATCGCAAGCTCTGTGGGGCCAGCTTTTGCCAGCGTCGTCGCTGGCAGACCAAGCTATCCCGCTATCGGTACCAACCTCCCCCCAACCGTCGCCTACGTCGACGCACACATCGAGCGCATCTCCCGCCTCTCCGTCGTCCCCTACGCAGACGTCGTCATCGGCCTGGCGAGAGGCGGCGCGTACGCCGGGCGCGGAGGAAACGCGGATCCGTTTGTCGGCAGGGTTCTTGGCAAAGCTATTTGGATTGTACAGCAGTGAGCTCCACCTTCGTTTTGTCGTGCGTTGAGCTACTGCTAACGTGCTGCTGCTTGACAGCGTCACATTCGGGTTCCCGAATGAGATTCTCCTCCAGATCTTCTCCCATTCCATTGGCGATTTTCACCAGTCTGCACCCGCTCGACAGGCGTATGTCCGCACCTTATATGCAATTATCGGCACTTGCCGCCACTGGGCCCATTTCGTGGATTGCAATCGTTGCCTATGGGCGTCATACGACCTGAATCCTTTTCGTCTTACCAGCTCTGTCGACCTTTGGCTTTCCAAGCTATACGGTGTTCCCATTGACCTGCGCTTGGATTTCGACGACTTGTTTTCCCTGTACCATCCCGTTTCGACCGCGGCTGCACCTCGACTCAGCGTGCGCAACACGATCTTACGCGCTGCTCCCGTGTTGGGCAGCTGTGCGAGACTATCGATCAACGCTGAGGAGACGTTCTCTTATCCCTTTTTGCTGGAGCTGCTCTGCGCAGCGAGTGGGCGGCTCCTCGTCTCCCTGTCCTTGACGCGAGTCACTCTCGCGTTCATGGAGGGATTTCTCCCCCCGCCTACTCTCGCCCCAAATCTCTTCTTCAAGACCGGGGTTCCCCTTCTCCGATTCCTGCGTCTTCGCAACGCCACGCCCGGGTGGGACGACCACAAATTCTATCCACGGCTCGAGGTGCTCGTTGTGCACGACCTCCACGCCCTAATCTGCTTCACCGCCATCCAGTTGTATCTCATCCTCTTATCTTGCAGCAGTCTGATGTACCTGTCACTGCGCGACGTCCCATGCGATGCGCTCCCGCCCCGCCCTCACGCATTCTTTTCCTGCGTGTATCTTCTCGAACTGGACTTACATCTCACTGGAACCCTCGGCATCCCAGACGTCCTGTCGCGCTGCGAAATGCCGTCCCTCCGCAAGCTCTCTCTCACCTTGGACTCCGAGTTCGACCTCAGGTGCCTTCTGGCCTGCTCGTTCCTCGAGCAAGTCGCCGTGCTGTCGCTGGAGGCTCCGAGCTTTACCAGAGAAGTAATGACCGAGCTCTGGAGCCGGCTTCCGTCCGTTGAGGACCTCGATATCGGCCGCGCTGGGTTCACAGCATTCGACGCGCTCTATTCCCTCGACGGGCCGTTCGATGCTCAGCACTTCTGCCCCAAGCTGCGCTGTCTGACCGTGGTCGACGTGTGCCCCTCTTACGCGCGTAGATTTCTCGAGCGTCGGTTCGCGGCTGGCTTCATCCTTGTCCAGCTGACGATGTTCCGGGCGGCGGACTTCTCCGAGCGCGTCGAGAGCGACGTTGACTGGCTCTCGAACGTGCTTGGCGCGGACCATTTCAAGATAGACCCCGACTGCGAGCTTTTTGTCGCCCCGCAGTGGATCGAGCATTAGTATTTCGGGACGGCCGGTCCTATTTTTCACTGTTGCCTTTCTTGCTTGCTCCCATCTCGCCGCCATCATTCGATCGCCCATCCGGCATATTCTTGAATCAAACCAAAACCCACTGCCATTGAATCGAAATCGAATTTGATATCTCCCGTCCTCTCTTTTAAATGTCCGTAGTTTTCCTCGCCTACCACTTTCCAACGATATATAATTTGCTACGTTATTGTATACTACTCGCCTTCCTATACCTACAGTAACTTCATAACGCAGAAAAAAAACACAGAGTGTAGAAGATGTAGTACCGAAAAGTGCCGTCGCACGCCTCGTGTTCATAGTATCTGAATATAAATCCCCGTTCACTCCTTGGCTTGTCATTAGTTTTTTTGGGGAGTCTGTTTTCCCGATCTTTCTTCCGCCAGCGCTGCGCTTGCAGCCACTGAACTTGGGGGAGTCTGAGCCGAAACAAAAAAAAAACCTTTGATTACCAATATCTGGCGGAATGTACGCGCTATATACTGGCGTGGGTAGTTTTTGTTTTTTAAAAATTTGCTCCCATTCTTGTGTTATGGCATGGCATAAAAATACAAGTACTCTCTCGCCTTGTCTATGGCAGCTCTACGCTAGCGTACGCGGAAACGTGAACAGAGATAGAGATGGGAAGATGGGATGGAGTGGGATGAGGTCCAGACAGTACGTGGGAGGATGGGGGCGAGAATCGTCTCTTTCCACTCCCGCTGTCCTTCGTCGTTGCGTCGATGCCGAAAGGAGCTGTAAAATCGACGTGAAAATAATCGTACGACTAAGGAACAGGGTGTAAAGTTTCATACGCACCATGGGCGGCGGACGTGCAGTGCCAACACCCGGATAGAGAACACTGCAGTCGTGATCAAGCGAGTCAGCGACGACACGATGAGCTACAACCCACGCAAACCACACCTTTTCAGTAATCTCCCCATTGTTCGTCCTCCAAGCAGCGCCTGAGCATTGCCTTGGAACTTGGAGACCTGAGATAAAAGGTCAAGGAGGTCAAGGCACGATAGCATCACATACCGTGCAATGCTCATAGTCAAGTAACACGCCTGCGGAAGATCAGATATTTCACGTTCAAAGGTATAATGGCCGAATGTGGAACGTATATGCAGGAACGAAAGGTTCAGACTGATTTATGAGATCCAATGGGTGTGCTCGCCTGTACGCTCGCGTATGAGCTATAATGAAAGGCGTTGTAGGTGGTACCTCACGTCAAGTCACGCAGTCACACCCCGGTGGCCAGGGTGTGACACTCGACACGGGTTTGGTTGGTAGGCGACGTCCAAATTGAAAGTGGAGAAAGGTAGGGGCGCTCGCTGTCTCGCAGTGGGTGGCCAGCTCCTTCAAGGTTTGCGAGCCGCTTCGGTATTGGGGTCAGTTTTGACGCGAGTCCGTTCATAAAATGGATGCACCGCGACGTCCTTTGCCTTTCCAACACCGGTAAGCACTCAATTGAAAGCCACGGGCACGACCCATGAATGGTTGCTAGGCCTCAATGCAGCGAAGGCGTCGTCCGCTGCCGTTTTCTTCACTCCTGTGCTTTCGGATGCGAGCTGGTGAACGGGCAGAGCAAGAGTGCGATGGGAGGGGTATTATAGGTGGCTTACAGCAAATAATAGTCTGTTTGGATGGCGTTTGAGATGTGCAGCTTCCTCGTTGGTGAGTATTCGAAAGCGTGAAGAAAGGTGGAGGAGGAGGAAGAGATGACATACCACGTTCTCAGCGCCGTTCCGTAATGGCAGATAGGGGCTCATGAACAAAACAAACAAAATGACTTGCAAACGAAATTGTGGTGATATTTGATTTGGCTAGTACGTGCAGCCTCTGGCGAAGGTTATCTGTCTCCATTTGTTGGGCAATGCACAGTAAATCATTGAAATACTGTCAGCATCGTGTTTTCGTGTTTTTCTGTGAACCTGCCTAAGCGACAAATTGGCGTGAAGTCACTATGCCCGCTTGGCTCGACCGGAGTCAGCATGAGAGTGAATTAAACGCTATTAAACGAATGACAGGATATGGGTATCGTAAGGCTGTCCGTTCAATCGGACTGCAACGTACGAGTTCTGTATACCCATGGGTCTGCCGTATCCGTATTTCCTTATTTTGGGCGCGGGTTTGGTCTTCGTCCTCAACTGCCTCTCCTCATGTCTATAACCTCCTCCGCATTGACCGCCATGACTCCGGAAACTGGCATTCAAATCGACGTCCATCCAGCCGTCGATTCCCCCGTGGTGAAAGCGCTAGGAAGTGGGTGTTGCTCCTTTGTTTTCCTGGCTCTTGATCTCATCGTGATTTTATTGTTGTTGTTGTTCACTGTGCAGGGTGGATGGTGGAGCTTCTCTCGCGTTGGCTCTTTCAGAAGTCGGCGCGACCAACGTGGTGCCTCCCCTGTTCCCAGCTCCCGGTGGAGGTCTGGATGCTTGTACTCATGGAGTATTGTCTGTCGTCCACCTCCGTCGCAGGGTTCTGTGCCAACAGGGATTTCTTGCGGAACCTATGGATAGAATTTGACGTATTGCTATGCTCGGACGCTTCGTTCTGGACTAGACTCTCGGTATCCCTTGCGTCTGTTCCTCGGTCAATAGAACTGGCCGTAGGCAACTCCAGGCAGCGTGGCCTTCGACTTGAGATAGATTTGAGGTCGGCGTTGGCCGATTGGGAGTATGACGAGGACCTAGACGAAGATCCGGAGCAACGTAGGCTTATGCGTTGCCTGGATTCTGTCAGGTCCGCGTCGACCAGGTGGCTTTCCATCCGGTGCCAGGTCAATCGAGAGCTGTACTTGGAGGTGCTTCGCATTTTCCTTCGAGGCGCGATCGTCCCGCTGCTTGTCTTCGCAGACCTCGATTCCACGGTGGCCGACGCCCAGCGAGACATGGCTATTTGCTGCGGCGCCTTTCCATCCCTCGAACACCTTCGTGTATCGGCCTTCCCCGTGTATTGGATGCGGGACTGTGTGTTTCCGGTGATTACCATGCTGGAACTTCGGAGCCTGTCACCCTTCCACTATCCCTCGATCGCAGACCTCGCCGCCCTCTTCAGAAATCTGTCTGCCACGTTGAAGACACTGGTGCTAGCCGGTATAGGGTTCAGTGATTATCGCCTAGTCGCTCCAGCCCCCTTCGTCATGTCCACGGTGGAATACATCGATTTGGTGTTTGTTTTCGGGAACCCGCTGCAGGACGAAAAGCTGGTCGACTTTCTGAGTTCCATCGCTTTCCCTGCTCTTCGGTCCTTTAGGCTGGAAAACGGGGACGAGGACACCTCCACCATGCTCGCCGCGAGGTTTACGTACCTTCAGAATATCACCTCGTTCACCGTCGATGCCGGCGTCATACGCCGAGCTCCAGCGCTGCTCTTGACGCGGGCGCTTTCAAGCCTGAAGTTACTCAACGTGGAATCTGCATCCGTAGAGTTCGTGGAAGCCTTGACGGACGGTTCTGAGTTGCTCGAAGGTCTTGAGGTCCTACGGTTCAATGCGTTGGATGCCGATTCCATCTTGAAGTTCTTGAGGGGCAGAGCAAAGCTGGGCATGACTCCCCTGCGAGTTCTGCGCTGCGCACACGATCCGCGCGTCCCGTTGGACGGCCTACAATACGATTCAATTGGGCACCTTCGTAGTCTAGCGGAAATCTTCGAGTCGTCGGTGCTGGCCGTCGAGGCTGAAGAGTCGAAGCAAGAGCAGTTTGTCGATTTTCCCGAGTCGGAAGTTTTCTTATTGCCGTAGATAGCCGACACAAATATGTGTATTTTGTAATAAAAACCCTCCCCCCTCATGCTGCGTTCGAGTGTTTTGAGAATCGAGAGCTTTTGAGCGGATGTTGGGTCTGGCCAGAAATACCGTCGGAGCGTAAGGTGAGAGGTGGTTTATTATTAGGATATTTACGTGACGGATCATCGGGCCATCTGCCCGCATACGGAGCCGACATTTAGTCTTCAACTTCATCGCGATCCTGGGGCTGGCAAATTGCTCTACGGTTACTCCTTCCCCCAGCAAATCCCTCATATACTCCTCTTCGCCGTACCGCTACCGACGGGACCGGCTTGCTCTTCTGCAAAATTCTGTCTGATGTAGCGGCCTCGAAGCAGCTTGCGTTGAGTTTCGAGCTGGACAGACCTAATGCCTCTTACCTTGGTGAACGTGTCGTCAAGCAGCGTCATGGCGTGCAACCGACAAGTAACTTTTATTTTCTTGTCTCCGGTCCTAATGGCAACCAGAGACGCGTGCATTTCTGCTATGTCGCCTGGCCGGAAAATTCCCGGATGCGCCGAGTCGTATGACGTTCTTCTGTGCAACCCCGAGGTCAGCTAGTCAATTTTGTATTTTTTGTCTAGAGATCTTACCCGTTCTTCTTGTCGGTCGTCCTCTTGTAGAATCTGACGATATTTTCAGGCCCATGGATCAGTTCCTCAGATTTGAGCCTTTCCAAGGCTCCTAGCGGGTCCATTCCCGGCTGGAATTCGGTTCCTTGCTCGGTAGGGCAGTCGGCCCTTAGCGTGAATAGTCGGTTGCTGGCCCCGAGAATCCTCCCGGATCGTCCGTTCGGCGTCAACAGTCTTGCAATTGGAAGACCGCAAAAGTGCTGTGCGAAGATGTCTTGGGCCATTTCCAGCCGGTTCATCGCCTCTTCAAAAATCCCAGTCTCGAAGCCAGTCATTTCTACGTGCTGCGTCAGACGCAGAGCCTTGCGGTGGTCCATGCTTATAGTTGTAAGCGACTCTCTCAATGACTGCATGGTTTTTACTTACTGCTGCACGTTCGTGGGCACCAGGCTTGCTCTGGTGACTACCCCCTGCACCGCAAACACAACCTCGTCTGCCACTCCGTCGGTTGGATTTGGCACGCATATCCTCCACGACCTGCGACCTGTTCCACATTCTACAACTGTGGCCTCGTCGACCTGGGATGTCAATCATTTGCACCGCTGTCTATTCACCTTGCTGGCAGATGCTCACGTTGAGGTCGGCTAAGTGCTGAGAGGTCTCGGTTCTCTGTGACGCCATTGCAGACCGTATTATATCTGCCTCCGCCTCCAGTGAGTTGGCTGTGTTTGTTCAACAAAACAGGTTTTGGCTCTCATCAGCTCCAGGCAGCGTGCAATCGTCGACACCTACCTGCATCTTTCGATCTGTAGAACTGGTTCATTTGGAGAATTTTCGGCTGAATCGTGATTGCAATATCGTGAGTGCGACTCTTTTATAATCCTTGCTTGCAGTGTCATAATATTCAACAATGAATTCTGGCGCGTCATCCGGAGAGCTAGCCTACGACGTTCAACTTGTCCGAATTTCGCGCTTCCGCAGCCTATCGGTGTGATTGGCGTTACAGCAGCTGAATTGGTGACTGCGCTGGCCGCCCGCGCGGCCCCAAGTATCGCGGACAGTCCGTATGGAGTACCGTGCGACACGGCCTCGGTCATACTGTTTACATTTTGGTACTTATCTGCCTACGCGAGCGCTTCCTAGGTTCTCGATTTTATTCCCTTCCGGACCAAACTGGTCGCGGTATATATAGTCTCAGACTCGCAGAACCGTTTCCCACCTCATCGGTTTCGTTGGGTAAGGTACCAACAGCAGCATCCTCAGAGTATTTTTCAGAAATGCCCAGATTGTTAAAGTTCGCCTTTTCTTACCTTTTGTTGCGCCGACACTAATGTCTTCGCCTAGGACCCCAGCCAAGGTTCCGGCCAAGTGAGTGTCCTTTGATCCTGGCGCGCCACGCTCAGCAGTTTTGTCTTCAGACAGACTAGGTTGTCGACCAAGAAAGCTCGAGCCGAATACAGCTCGCCGCTCATCGACGATGTGGCCCAGGAGTCGTGAGCATCTCGCGCTCCTGTTGCCGTTGGTCCGCTCGCTGACTTATTTGTCAGGGATGGAGACGGTGTTTTGGTTGACAAAAGGCGAGCTTATATATCTTTTCACTCGAATCGACCCAACATTTCTCGTGGGTGGAACTGAACGAACGCCCGTCAGTGATTTGAAGGCTGGTTCCGACAGCGAAGGGCAAGTTGCTTTGACATTAATCCTTCTTGGTGCTCACCCCTGCCTTGCATTCTTTATCCAGCTATGAGCGGGACTTTATTGACGACGGGTAAGCTATACGGTTTTGTAATTTATTTGCTTTGGTTTAGCTCAGTGATTTGCTTTGACTTTTAGAGATCAAGAGGAGGGGATCGTGTTCGGCACTCCAGAGCTGTACCGACATTTTGACTCACGCTCGCATTTTAAGCTGATCAGTGACTTTTTTATTTACTAGCACTCCTGCGCCAGAGTATCCGCTCACTCAGCAGACCCCTTCGAAGGCCCCTAGGTTGGTGTTTACGTTGGATTAGAGCCCGCGTATATTTCAGCACAAATCTGGACTGACATTGTTTGCCAGATTGTTCAAGAGACAGCAAGCCACGCCTACACCGGTCATTGAATTGGATTCCAGTGACGAGTGAGTATTCCATCGGTACCCTTAGTTTTTGTGTATATGTACTGACGATCTTTGTCTGCAGGGACCTGGAGACCATGGACGTGGACGACAGGTGATCCTCTCTTTCCCTGCTTATCTTCCGTGTGCTTATGCGGCATCGTTATTTTCAGCATGTACAAGAGGCCTGCTGGTTTGAAGGCCACGTGAGTGTTAGCCCTTTGCTGCAGCCCGCCTCCATTGATCGTTGTGCTGGTGCATCAAACAGAGCGCTTCCGCCTTCGCTGGTGACTAGAAGGTTAGTGGCTTTACAAGTGGTCTGTTTCGTTTTCCGACCTTACGTTCATTGATACAACAGCAAGAGGTCAAGCGATACCGACAAGCCGCAAGATGAGGTTCCCAAGAAGAAGGTCAAAGTGGACGAGGTCCGAGCTGACCGTCAGTCGGCCGTGTGAGTTGCTATTGCTCCGACCGTCCTGGTGGTTGATTTCAGTGTATGACAGGCCGTCTGTCGATGAGGCGTCCATGGAACGGTGAATAGCTACCTTATTTTGTCGAGCGTTTTTGACTCCAGCCGGTAGCTTCATGACCGCCTTCATGGACAAGTATATGAAGAGCGTGGGAAAGGAGCAAATCTCCCCCGCCAAGGTTCCTCGGATCGATTTCGATCAATTGGAGCTGGACAAGGGACTTGCGGTGTCCAGAGCGGAATCAGCCAAGTGCGTTGTTGTGCTCTTATCTACGAGCTCTCAGGAGTTGCTGATTTTCTTTTGGCAGGCGGACGCCTGGAGCCGCTCCCGTTCGCAAAGCTGCTCGGGAGTCACCCGAATGGGACATTGAGCGTAACAACGCGGTTGTGTTGAGACCGTCGTCCAGGAAAGTGAAGGAGCTTGGAGCCGCTCCCGTTCGCAAAGCTGCTCGGGAGTCACCCGAATGGGACATCGAGCGTACCGACCCGGATGTGTTCAGACCGTCGTCCAGGAAGTCGAACGGTAAAGCGAAGGAGCTTGACCCCGCTCTAGAGTGAGTTTTCCTCTGGGGTTGAGGCCATCATCCTGGTACTCACTCTGTCGGTTACAGAATAGTAGATTCCGTCTTTCGGTCCGCTGTTGTCGACGAGGATCTTGCGAAGTCCGTGGCCAAGAAGGCTGCTGATCGCGCATCTCAACTCGATGGTTATGTCACCAAGAAAAAGACGGCTTCGACCGCCTTGACGGTGTCTGCCGCGCTAGAGGGCAACTCCCTCACAATGGCTCAGTACTTCAAGGACGACGCCACCGTTCTTTGCCTGGACGGCGACTCTAATGACGTTCGGAGTGTAGGTAGTGAGGACGGTGATCCACCATCCACGGTGTTTCTCGAGGACCTCGAGAACTACAAGGCTTTCTAGTGAGTGTATATCCCGCCCATCTTTGCTTCGTATTGACGTTTTTCCAGCGATCAAGATGCGCCGTGCGGCGTGTATGATCCTGACTTGCAGGACCCCGCGTTGGCTGCCACTTATCGGAAACTACCGCCTTTGCCGTATGTCCATCACTCGTTTTTTTCTTTTTCTTTTGTGCTCTGAGCAAAATATCGCTGACTTGTTGTGTCAGTGGCGGCAGACAGATTATCGCTGTTTACGATCCTACCAGAAACGACGGAGGTGAAATCAATACAGATACCAAGGGCGGCCGCGCGAAGTTCAGCTCTTGGCGCCGCCATTTGAAGGCCATGCTTGCCAAGTAAGCTCCAATGCCTTTGGTTGACGTTACGGCAGCTAGCTGACCGCGCCTTTATTATTTGTTTTTTTTTAAATGACTAGGAACTGTATAGGCGCGATGTTGTTTGTCGAAGCCTCGCCCTCTTTTGTGAACCTGTCTCGTGTGTCCCCTCTTCGCCTCAGTAAGCAGGCGGCTGTTGGCGCGTCGGCTACTCAACGCCTGCTCGTCGACGGCAAAATTGCTATCTGCTTGTCGGCTGTATTTTGCACTGAGTCCATGATTGTTTCTGCTGGTAGGATTGGAACCAAGACCGACCGCACCAAGAAATGGATCTCCGGTATCTTCCACAACCAGGATTGGGAGAGGTTCGAGTCGGTGGTTTGCCTAGTTTTCGGCGAAGACCTCATGTATACGCAAATCAACAACAAGAAAGCGGTCTCTTTCCAGACTATGATCAGTCCCCCCGATACAGGTTCAGCGAGTAAAGGTCTGACGTCTATAGCTTCTCTGTGATGGCGCTGCTCAATTGTCTCTTGTTACTAGATCCCGATGCTCAGTTCAACAAGATAGCACCCGCCGACATGTTCAGCCCGATAGTTTCTAGCACTCCGTCCAAGAGCCGCGCGGGTCCATCTAAATCTAGTCCCTCTAAGCCTAAGACGCTACTGGCACACAATGATTTCTGTGCGTTCCCACCGCATCCGTGTTTTCTGTTTACTGACTGGTATCGTAGTGCCGGTATACGACGCCAGAAAAACAGTCGTCGATTTCAATTCTGACTTGGGTAGACTCGGAACGGTCCTCCCTGTGTTCACCGGAGAAATACCTTTCAGTTCTTTTGTGGTCGTCGGATATTCTGTGTCTGCTTACGCCGCAAAGCTTAACGGCGGCGAAGACAAAGTCGCGCATGTGGGGTGTAATGTTTTGTGGGCTATAGTGTGTGGAACCCCTACACTCAGGCGCCAGTAGTTTGTTATAATATGTTGTATGCTACATCCTCTGTATCCTGTATGCCCATGCTTTATATGCCTCCGCACCCCTCTCTATGAATACATGTCCTCCATGCGTTAACGATGTGGCCTGACTTGAGTCCAGACTGTCCAGTATCCACCTAGTACGGTTGTCCCAAATAAGAAAAAGGCCAGCGCCGTTGACCATCAAGGCCTATATGCAATGCCAGCGATGGGATCACGTAGAAGAGCGGTGGTGGTGAATTATACTCGATACGCGACGCAAAGGTACAGCGGTATAATCCCCGACTGCGAGTGGTCCCTACAGAAATAGTCCCAGATCCATGTTCGCCGACTCGTAGTGCTCGCTGGACTGAATAAGTTTTCGTATGACATGGCGGTGTGCGTTTTGGGTGTCTAGGTGGTGATTCAGCGGACAGATCCTTGTACGCTGCAGATCGCGAATTACCTGCCACTCCAGCCTGAGCAAGGCGGTCCAGCAGTTTGCCCCTGGTCGCTAGGATTTGCTTCTTCGCCGTCAGAAGCTCGCCGGTAATTTCTGTATTGCGCCGAAACGAGGAGGGTCAATACAGGCAATACCGCAAGCGTGGAGAGTGTACCCTGCAAATCTTCTTGGTTTATGATGGATGAGACCGCGCAGCTCGAGTCCGTCTCTGAGCTGTCCCTGGTCCTTGTTTGACTCGTAGCGTGGACGAATGTCTGGAGGCAGGACACGCAGAGAGACACGGGTTCCACCTTCGGCTTCGACGGTCCAGACGCTGCGGGTATGATTATTGAGAAGACCGCGAGGGCGAAGTGTGCAGCACCACTGACCAGACGTGGGTGTCAGCGCCTCTATCACCTTCCTCCGCATGCGGGACTCTGCTTTCTTTCCTGCGCGGAGCGTCGTGGGTGGCTTGCATGAAAATACTTTCAAGAACTCCTCAAAGTCTTGGAAGAATTCGTCCTTGGTATTGTCGAATACGTAACGAGCCCGACGGTCGCAGCTGAGCTTGAGTTTTCTGCAAGTCTGGCAGCTGGGGTGGTCGTGCTCGATTCGGCAGGTCCTTGGTTTCTTGCTGATGGAGCAGCGACCGCAGGGCTTCTCGCTAGTCAGCATTCACTCTCGTCTTCAGCGTTTTCGACGCACTTGTGGATTCGCCTCGCTCCACTCCTTGAGTTCTGGGGCACCCACCCACCGCTTGTTGGATAGATGAGACCTGGCTGACAGTCGACCGACGCGGGTCCAGAAATTTGACAGGAATTCTTCTTGAGATAAACCGTTGACGTTCATAGTGAACACGAAGTTGGTCCCCTCATCGACGGCGTTGTTCATATATCGCCCCAGAGGCGGAGGTTTGTAGGAGCGCAGCGATAAATGTAATATATTATTGACAGCTGTCTTTTTTTGTCAGCGAATCCGATCACTGCGGGCATACGAGTTGCCCGATCAATCCCTCGCTTTCCAAACGCTCTCTAAACTACCACGACTACAACAAACCCTACATGAAGCTACTCTTCGTCGTAGCTTACGCGTTCTTTGCGATCCTTCTCACCAGCTCTGTCTCAACCTCGTCCCTATTTATCGTTACCTTAGACACGGAGTGCGGCGTCTTGAACGCAGTAATTAATCGTCTGGGTAGGATCTCACCCCTTTTTTTGTTGCGTCGAGTCCTCAACACTTGCATAGGACATCTCTCCTTCAGGCTACGCAGCAATTATGGCTCTGGACTGCCTTTATTGGCGTCGGACGCCGTTCTCGGCTGTTGTTTGGCCAAACTTTTGCCGGCTGTACTCGCCTACGTGCTTTGCTGTCTGTTCGACCTGATATCCACGGCGACATATGTTGTCTCCTTTACCCTGACTGCTCTCTTCTCTCGTCGTCTCTCCCGTGGCCCTCTGGCGGTCGGTTCCCTAGTGCTCGATCATTTCGTGGGAGGCAGGCGGCATACTTTCGAAGGCTCTGCTATCCGGGACTACGTCGTTGACAACAACAGCTTTGTTGTATTGGACCATTCAAAGTATACATTCGAGTTTCAATGCCTTGGAGCGGCCGTCGCCGATGTCCTGGAACGCCACGCTGACTGCGTGTCGGCCGTCATCCCTATTTCTAATCTATATCAACATCTTGCTAGGCACGAGCTGGCGCTCCTCGCGAAGTTCCACGGCATTCGAATTCCTTCCCGCTTGTCTGCAGACGCCTGTCGAGCCAAATTTGTCGATCACAAGTGCGGCAGCTGTGATCTGGTCTACACTGTCTTCAAGTGTGTCCAAGTGGTTCAAGATGATGTGAGCGGCTCGCCCTCGCGTCCGGTTGCCGGCAGGCGCAACTACCGGTCGCGTGCGCGGCTTGCCAAGGAACTTAATGATCTGACTAAATATGTCGAAGAACTTAAGACAATGAGACGCCAATCCATAGCGGACTCAGTGTTCCCACCTAAACCATTTTCGTTCCGCGGTCTTCACCGCTTGTTTTCTAGATACTGCAGAGGCATGAAGCCGGCTATGTTTTTGGAGGCCGGTTGCGCTGTCTGCGGCTCCTTAACCCTTCAGTCCGCTTTGGGTCCGCTAGAAGATATGCATCCTTATCTCTCGCTACTCGATCGTCCGGATGTCACTAGGCGGGAAAGGTATTCTCCTGACGACCCGATTGAAGAGCTCGGGGGGCCAGTTCTGGCCGGAGGATGCGACTCTGTTTGCGTGGATTGTGAGACGGCGCTCGTTAATCGTAAGATCCCTAAGAGAGCATTAGCTCTTCACAACTGGGTTGGCGAGGTTCCACTGCAGCTCCAGGATTTAAAGTATGCTGAGCAGATGATGATTGCCAGAGTGAGACACAACAGATGTGTTGTCAGGGTTCATTCTGGGAGGGTCAGGATGAATGCCAATGCCATAATGTTTTCCTCACCGGTTCTAAAGGTATATCACAAACTCCCCCCGAGCCGAGAGGAAATGGACCAAATACTTGCTTTTGTTTTTACTGGTTCGTCGCAACCGACTTTAGAGGACTTCGAGCGAACTCCAATGCTGGTTCGTAAAAGTAAGGTGCTTGCTGCTCTCGAGTGGCTCAAGCTTAACCACGAAGGCTACGCCGATCTTGAGATATCAATGGAAAATTTGAACACCTATGCTGAAAGGGACATTCCCGTTGTCGTTGATTTTCGGCGCTCTGAACTCAAAGCAGAGGACTCAGTTCCGAGCATTGTTCGTTCAGTAAACGACAATGGGGAAGAACATGGTACAGAGTCCGGTGAATGTACCTTTGCTGTACATGGTCTCTCGGGTGAGGAGTTCGCCCGAGCAACACTTTCTTCTCTGAAGCATATTGCGTTGGACCACATCACCAGAAGAGGTGATGTGTTGGGCATTGGCCGGTCTGAGAAACCTGTGAGCATGTATGATGCTGTGGAAGCCTATCCCGGCATGTTTCCCTGGTTGTTTCCGTATGGGAAAGGTGGTATTGGGCATCCAACCCACAAACACCGGCAGGGTGACGCTGCCAGGAAACGTGATCTGCTTCTCTACCATGATAAGCGTTTCCAGTTAGACATGTATTTTCCAATGATAGCATTTAATCACGAGCAGCTGAAAGCTTCCTCTACAGGTAGTAGGCTTCTCGCAGATAGGTCTAAATTTACTGCGGTCAAGGCCCGACTCAACGCTATAAACCCAGAGGTTGCCGGTAATATAGCGGACAGGTTTGCATCTGGAGAGCATGTTACACCAGTGTCTGATGCAGAAAAGTTGTGCTTTGACCTTGTCAAGGATTTAGACATGGTGGCAGGTCACATTAAAGGCTCTATGACATCCAAGAAGTACATGCGAAATGAGATATGGTCCACTACTTCATTTTTCAATGCGCCAACATGGTTTGTAACACTTGCATGGGCTGATATGCTTCATCCCATTGCCCTGTATTACGCACAGAAGGACACTGTGTTCAGGCCAGCTATGCGGACAGGAACAGACAGATATAGGCTGATGTCAAAAAATCCGGTGTCGGCCGCTCGCTTCTTTCATTTCATGGTCAATGCATTTTTGGAGGATGTACTAGGTTGGAAAAAACAAGATAGGGGTTTGTTCGGTCGCACCAAGGCCTACTACGGAACCGTTGAGCAGCAGGGTGGACTCACACTGCATCTTCACCTCCTGCTGTGGATAGAGAATGCACTTTCTCCCCAAGAGCTCAGAAGGCGCATCATGGATCCCTCCTCGCCGTTCCAGTTGAAGATTATACAATATCTGGAAGGCTGTCATCAGGCGGAATTCTTAAACGGGAGTTTAGCAGATGTCCAGTCCACTTCACGCATGGATCTGAAGGCAGAGGCCAAGATGCAGGGTTTTCCTGATTATATGCCTCCCACTCACACCCTCCCTCAGGGTCCTCCACCGATATGTAGAGATAGAACTTGTCCTGGCACATGCGGCAAATGCGAGGGTTTTGTAAGATGGTGGGATAGCTTCTCACGTGAAACCGATGATCTCTTGTTGAGGTCAAATTTGCATTCGCACTATCTATCTGTTGAAGACGAGGACAATACAAGCCGAAAGAAGGATTGGAGAGGACTGCGTCCAAAGCGGAAAGCGGGGAAGAGGGTGCAAGAGAGGAAGGGATGTATGAACAAATTCAATGTGTGTCGTGCACGCTTCCCACGATCAGTCTTTGAAAAAACTGTGGTAGCTGCTGACGGTCACATATCCGTACGTCATGTTGAGCCCATGATGAATCCCTTAAATCCTATACTCACATACTTTTCACGATGCAACACGGATGTGACAAGTCTGCTTTCTGGTACAGCTGTAAAAGCTGTAATATCTTATGTTTCCGACTATGTGTCGAAAATATCACTCAAGTCTTACCAGTTGTTTGCCTCTGTCTTCCAGGTATTCCAAGATAATTCGGAAATGCTCAGGGGTGATGACGAGGCTCACGAACGTTCCAGGCATCTAGTTATGAAGATGGTCAATTCACTCTCCACCAAGATGGAAATAGGAAGCCCCATGGCATCTATGTATGTTCTCGGTCATCCTGACCACTATGCTAGTCATACATATGTGGCATTTGCTTGGAGACCATATGCACTGTTCATTAAGGCATTCTGGGCTAGAGAAGATATAGTCACTGACGACAAAGACCATCTACAAGAGGAAAAAGTTGTTGTGACGGGTTTCAACGGTCGGTTTGTCCCTGGCTCATCTGTTGATGATTATCGCTACCGACCAGTTTCACACCAGCATTTGACCTTGTTTGAGTGGATTCAATGCTCTGACAAGCAAATTCGCACTGCCAAAGAGCGTCGGGAGTTTGCAGAGGATCAAGTGATCATAGCTGGACTTAAATTAGACAAGCCTTTGGATGATGACAATCACGATGACAACAGCCAGGATGAGGATTATATGGATGACAATGTTTTCATTGATCCGCTTGATGATGAGATCTTCTCTGACAGCGACTGGGAGACCGATGATGAAGATGAGGTTATTGCCCGAAAGCAGAGAAGCTGGGATAAAGACAGTAAACCTGTAAGGCACTCCTTTTTGGTAGGTCATCCAAGATACGACACCCACGTGGTTTCTTGTGATCTGAGAAAGATCTCAAGTGTGATCCCCAACTTCATAGGTGGTGCTCTGCCTAGGGCTGACAAGGGTGATCACAGTTTTTATTGCCTGACAATGCTGACTCTTTTCAAACCTTGGCGTTCACCAGCAGATCTGAAAGATGCCGATTCAACTTGGTCTCAAGCATTTGATGAATATTTGTTCACCAAGCGGCAGTTGGAGTTGCTCTCAAATTTCAATGTCCGTTACGAGTGCAATGATGCACGTGATGACCATTTTGCTGTGATGAAGCAGTGAATGCAAGCTGCAGAGTTTAATCATACTTCTGAGCACCCCTCATTCATGGGCCGCAGCGATGAGCTGAATAATGACATGACCTCTGAACTATATGATCTCGACGATGACCATGAAGATGTGGATGACGGAGTGGCTACATACATTGGACCTAGGACTGCCAGACTGCGAAAGCAAGAGGAAGATATGATATCTATCCTTTCTGACAGTGGATGGCTCAGGAAGACTTGCTTCGGTGACCTTCCCCGAAATGATATTTCTCGTGTACACCCTACTTACAAGACCAGGACTACTTGGAGCACTGTGGTGAAAAATGAGCGTATGAAGTTTACTGCTAACAAGCTAGCAGATCTACCCCCACCAGATGTGCTGGAAAAACGGAAAAGAGTGCACTGGGACAACGTCGAGATCTTGCCACCTTCCTATTTCTTGGGTGAGCAGACTACGTCTGCGTCAGCAGACCACAACTTGAAGTCGGATGTGATAGAGGCATTTGGTTTGAATGAGGAACAGGCACGAGCATTTGGGATATTGGCTGACCATGCATCATCTCCTCAGCGTGTCCCTCTCAGGATGTACATGGGCGGGATGGGCGGCACAGGAAAATCACGTGTAATAAAAGCCATGGTTAATCTATTTGAGAGACGTAAGGAGTCTTATAGATTTGTCGTTCTTGGTCCGACTGGATCTGTAGCTGCCATGCTTAATGGCTCAACCTATCATTCCGTATTCAGAGTACCAAGGGAGACTAGCAAGAGCAAGAATATGGATGACTTAGATGGTATTCCTAATGATGCTGCATCTGTCGCGGCTGTCAACGAGAGGCTTCAAGGTGTGGACTACATAATCCTTGATGAAATTTCCATGGTGTCCTGCAACGACCTTCAGACTTTGGCTACCCAAGCGGCTAAGGCACGAGACATCCACGACGATATTTTTGGAGGGCTTAGTGTTGTCACAGCGGGTGACTTTGCCCAGCTGCCTCCTACAACAGGGGCCTCACTGTACAGTAATCTGGTGAGCACAGACATCCGTGGTGCAACAAGTACCAAGAGCCAAAATGCTGTTCTCGGCAGGGTGCTGTGGCATCAATTCAACACTGTTGTTTTGTTGCGTCAAAACATGAGACAAAAGGAGCAGACAGCAGAGGACAACAAACTCAGGCTTGCCTTGTCTAATATGCGGTATGCTGCATGCACAGAACAGGATATTGTGTTCCTCAAGTCCAGAGTAGCTGGTTTCCGCCCGGGTGATCCTCGTCTTGACAGCGGGGACTTTAGAAATGTGTCAATAATCACGGCATGGAACTCACAGAAGGACGTAATCAACAGACTTGGTGCGAAAAGGTATGCCTTTGATGTTGGACAAGTGTTGACCACTTTTTACTCTGTGGACAAAATCAGTCCGAGAGCTGTGGATAAGACTAGATGGAAAACATGCACTCAGTCTTCGGTGAGAGCCATTGGTCCGGCACTCCAGAAAAAGCTGTGGGATGCCATGCCTTCAACGAATTCTGAGATGTTGCCCGGTAAACTCTCATTATGCATAGGAATGCCCTTACTTTTACGTTCCAACGATGCCACAGAGCTGTGTATGACAAAGGGTCAAGAGGCTGTTGTTGTAGGATGGGATGAGTCTGTAGGGCCTCGAGGACAGAGAGTGCTTGACACACTTTTTGTGAAGTTGGAAGGCCTACCTCGGACAATACAGATACCTGGTCTTCCCGAAAATGTTGTACCGCTTGTACGAACAACCGTTCACACAACTGTTTTGCTAGAGGACGACACATTGCTATCTATTGCAAGAGAGCAAGTGACTAGTCTTCTCAACTTCTCCATAACTGATTACACTGCTCAAGGTAAATCGAGGCCAAGAAACCCAGTTGACCTTACTAATTGCAAAGACCACAGAGCATATTACGTGGCTCTATCAAGGGCTACAACCGCTGAGGGGACAATCATACTTCAGGACTTTACAACCAGCAAGCTGACATGTGGTATGTCTGGACATCTGAGACAAGAGTTGCGAGAGTTGGAGATTCTCGATGAGATTACACACCTGAGAGTTGAGGGCAAGCTGCCAATGTCTGTTGCAGGAATATATAGGCGACAACTAATCAGGTCATTCAGCCAATGGAAAGGCAACACTGTGGATCCTAGTCACTTTCACCCTTCTATGAGATACAATGAACAACTGGATTCAGAAGGTCTTCAACTGTTGGTCTATACGGACTGGCATCCTTCTGGCACGCAGTCCAAGCAGTCTAAGCGATCTTTACTTGAGGTTGAAGATGGTGACGTGTCGAGTCCCACACCTATAGATGTTGTGCATCCATTGAAGAAGAAGCAGAAAGTATCTGTTGCTGATGACAGACTGGGTTTGGGTCTGTCTGCGGCCACTAATACACCTCTCATGGGAATGGTGTGGGATGCCACAGATTACAGTTGCGGTTATGATGCGACTTTTGGAATTCTGACCAATATGTGGCTTCAGAATCCAGATGCCTGGTCTCCTCGGTTTCAGAGTATTGGTACGTACTTTAGGTTATGGACCAGGCTCCTAGAACAGGTGAAGTCAGGACACCTTATCTTAGAACACGCAAGAGACATAATAAGGTCCAGAATGCACCTTGCCAGACCCTCAGATTTTCCTTATGGTACAAACGGTACATCTATAGATCGTATTGCTATGTTGTTGTTCCCAGAGACTACACATGCTGAAGGCGAGAAGGGGTGCCCAGATTGTGGTTATATAGACCCAGAAACCCACAAAGTTTTGGAACCCTATATGTGTGCTGCACTGAGTAGGAGACAATCAGAAGAGTTTCCAGATGGCTTTCCGGTCTCCGAATGGCTCAAGGCCCATTTAACGGGAACTACAGGTATGTGTCCCCAATGTCGGCTCAGTAATCGTCGTGTTCGTCTTCGGATGAATTATAGAGTGCGCAGTGTTCCACCCTTGTTTTTCTTAACCGTTGATTCTGGGAAGATGCTCTTTAGCAGGTCACTCCTGTTTGACTGTGATGGTGTAATGGTTAGATCAACTTTACGGGGTATAGTGTATGGAGGTGCCGCTCATTTCACAGCGCGCTACATATCTACAGATGGATCTGTCTGGTTCCATGACGGCATAACTACTGGGAGCAGATGTGTTGAAGAGGGCAACTTAAACAGCATGGACGTTGCCTCACTCAATCATGCCAGAGGAAAGACAGCACTCACTCTTGTGTACGGCCGTGAAGAGTAACATTTGTGAGTTGAAATGCTTTGTTTCTATTTCAGATATGGCCCGGAAATGAGGGGGAGGGGGGAGGGGGGTGGCAGGGGTGGCAACAGGGGTGGTGAGCAGTTACACAATGGGAGTAAAGGATGTCGCGGGGTAATACTTGCTGTAAATTAACCAATATCAACCAAATCCCAACTCTCCATCTTGAGATCTAAATGAAGCGTTGGACTTTGTCGGTACTAATATTAAATAAAATTTTAAAACAACCCACCATTGTTTATAAGCGCTGGACGGCAGTCGAACCCGCGACCTCAGTCAGAAGGCTGTGAATTGAAGCTCAGTGATCTTACATGTTGATCCATCCACAAGCACTATTCTCTACTTAATTGTCACAAGTTCTATGTTAAGGCCGCAAAGCGGCCTTTTAAAGGACTCGTATTGCCATGCAGAGCAGTGGCCCCTCAACCACACGTTGGATTTATACCACATCGGAATAATACGGGAACAGAACATCTCCACGGCTTGAGGTGGGACATCCAAGTAATCCATGTGCGCTCCGGCGCCCGGTGCGATAGGCTCGGGCCACTCGGAAGTCTTCACTACCACGACATCGCCTCTCCAGAGAGGTCGCTTTCCGGGTTTCTTGGGATTTGCACCGACCACACGTGCCATCGTAACATTAACGGGGAGTTTAGGGCTGATATTGTGGAACAGATCGTACGCCCCGTTCGTGACCTCGTCCGGCTGATTTGTCATATCGTAACCTTGTTGACGCGTAGCGTGCATATTGCGCTCCCCATAGAGGTCCGCAGGTCCACATTAATTGTGTAGAAGCCCTTCGGGTTCGCTCTCGCCCCCGCTTCATTGAAGGTCATCGGACTGATGCGTGGCTTGCCGCCGTCCGCAGGGAAGATGAGGACATTTCGGACAATAGCGACGTGTGGATCGCGCATCGAGCAGGCGATGTGGGGGCCACGTAAGTAGATGGTGTATGTAATGCTCTCAAGTCCGTTCATACGCCGATGTCAATCTGATCATCTCCTGAGATGTGAAGACCAAAATAACTTGGGTTTTGGGGCCACTGCGTGCGCATGGCAACGAGTCCTCGGGCCGCTCCGCGGCATTGCCGCTTCGCGGCTTGATCTTTGTCTCTTGTTTTTTTTTTTTTTTCACTGAGTCGCATTCAATTCCCATCTCTGTACTATCTAAGCCTACATTTGGGATTGTTGCGGTCAGTGAGAATCACACAAAGTTTGGGGCTGAAAAACTCCATGACTCCTACCAAGTCAGGGTGCAGCGATGCAGCTCAGTCAGACCAGCAGCACCGCCGGCACCAGCCCCCGAAGGTGGCAACAACTGCTCACCGCTCAGTCTCGTTGGACACTCAGGTGTTCCAGCACATCATAGCTACGAATATATTTAGCTAAGAAGGCCTATATTCATTGTTGTATCATTTCCTTTAGTTAGGGTTAGTTGAGGAAACATCAAAAGTCAACAAATATTTTCTTAAAAATTGAGCGGTGACTCGGAGAGGAAAATGATAAATGGATAGGCCCTGGTGCAGCCAGACCGCGCGCCGTTCGGCCAGTGGGCACACAAGTGACATATAATATGATCAGTAAGCAAAAGAACAAACATATAAATTCCTGGCAGCGCGGCTTGATGACCGTTGATCGTTTTCAGAACTCTGCAGTGATTCAAGCGAAATTGCCACAGCAAAGTGCCGGCTAGAGGAGAAATAATGCCATTGGCCAGAGAACTTCGTTAAGCAAGAGATTCGCACTCCTTCCAATGTTTGGCAGAGCTGCCAATCAGTTCAATCAAACCTCGATTCGGGTGCCGCGCCTGCCGATGGAGTTGTGGAGTTTGCAGTGTTTGGTTCCCAAATACACACAAAAATCAGGAGAGAGCCTAGCCATATTGTTTGTCACTACAAACACCAAGGTTTCGGAAGCAGATGTCCTACATGTGAAGACGAGGATGTTGAGCCGTAGACAGATATTCAGCGAAATTACGAAGCTCGCCATCTCTCGTTTTCGGCTTCCAACACACAAAGTCCCAAATTTTCAAAGTTCAATTGCTATCTCAAAGTTCTTGGGTAAGTTTGAATTTACAATCCGCCCGGCGGTGATTCACCGCCGGTGAACAGCGAAATCACGCAAAAAAATCGGCTAGATCCTCCGGAATAAAGGTGTTCTTTCTGAGGAGTGAAGAAACAGGTGAATGTCGAGGGTGTACATCATGTGGTACATCGAGAAGGAAAAACTACTGTACCAGTGACCTCAGCTAGTAGAATTAAATTTCCACTGCTATTATTGTAGTAGGGTGCAACATAATTTTCCACTACCATTCTAATGCTATCTACTTACCACTGTACTACAAGGAACTCAATTCTAGCTAGAGGAAAAGGTCACTTTCAGAAGGAAGCGAAGATGTGCAACTCACCGGATGACAATGACAATGAAAATGAAAATATTGCAACCACGCCCCAGTGAGACCGATTTTGCCGCAATGCAGTCGACATGATAAATTCAGCTGTGTCGGTGAGTGGAAGAACATGAAAATCTGAGATTGGCAATGAAAATAAAAGATTGTCGACATCACAAGACATTTGAACTAGTGATGCTCAGGGCCCGGTGTCAAGCCCGAAGCCCGCCAGGCCGGGCCCGCTGAAGCCCAAGCCCGGCCAGGCCCGATCAGCAAATTTTCTCCAGAATCCGTAGAGCATATAGACGCGCTCATGTAAACAATATACAACCCAAAGGGATTTCAAAACAACAAAACTTGTGTTTGAAGGCCATTGCTGGCGCATGGCAGTACAAGTCTGGCCTTCGGCCTTTTGTGTTTACTATTACTACATATAACACATAGGGCCTTAGGTGGAGTGGTTCGTTGTCATTTTGCAGTACAGAAACTTAGGCCTGAGCACCATTGCTGTACATCTACCACATCGGTTGATCCATCACGGTTTTAATTTACCTATTGAACTCATGAGGTTATTGGAAGGAGTGCAATCGAAGCCGAGAAACGGATATTGTAGCCCTTAAAATACATCACATGAAAAAGGTTTCTGCCCACTCAGATTGTGTGCCATGACCCCACTGATTTTCCTACAACCCAGAGTTTGTTGCAGTATGTTTGGTTGGCTGGTTGAAAAAGTTCGGGCAAGGTGCACAGGTTAGCTGGTAAATGAGTGAAAGGTAAATGCATGGGGTGATTCTACACATAAAAAGGGCGGCCTATGATGACTCAGATAGTGTGCCATGACCCTGCTAACTTTCCTACAACCCGGAGTTTGTTGCAGTAGATGTAGTTGGCAGTTTGAAAAAGTTTGGGCAAGGTGCACAGGTTAGCTGGTAAATGAGTGAAAAGTGAATGCACAGGGTGATTCCACACATGAAAAGGACAATTTCTGCCTACTCAGATTGTGTGCCATGACCCAGCTAATTTCTCTAGAACCCGGAGTTTGTTGCAGTATATTTGGTTGGCATGTTGAAAAAGTTCAGCCAAGGCGCACAAATTAGCTGTTAAATGAGTGAAAAGCGAAAGCATACATTGATTCTATACCTGAAAAGAGTTGGACATCCAATGATCTGGAAATAAAAAGATCAAAGGCAATGGACGAAAGGATGGATATGAAGGGTGAAGGACAATGTGTCCCAATCAAGGATTGTTCGCATCGTTATATCCCATCTGATAGCACTGTTCGCATGATGTCGGATCTATTTCTATGGCCGATGGGTTCAAGATGATTAAGTTGAGAACACGTGAAGATGAGTAAAAAGAGGTAAGGTAAGCAGCAATCAAATTACCTTAAAAGTAAAGTGTAAAGCATACATCATTTCAGAAAATACAGGTCCACTGGCTCGGAAACCATGGGTAAATAACAAGTCTAAAAATAAATTTTATTCCGAGGTAATCGCCCTCTGGGCGGAGCCTGGATACTCTCGCAGACAACTTGTATATTATACATCCTAAGTAAAGTACATGACGACAACCTTGTGGGTTTGGTTTTTTTGCAGGCTCTTTTCTTTTCTTTTTTTGTTCCCATGTACTTACACCCTCCTTTGATTTTTCTCTCCTTTATTGCATTTTCAATTTCATTGTTCTTTCGATAGCTGATCGTTCCCCGTTCCTTTCCTTTTTCCGGCTCATTGTACTGCTTGCAGTGTATCTACATTTTACTTCTCATCTTCCATCTGTTCTCTCGCTCGGGCTTCATTCGTTGTCATCCTTTCCATACCTACATCGATACCTACACATGTACTCTCCTCCACATCCCCTCACCCTCCCTGCTCGGTCGATATTCTGTGGTTTATACCTCCCTTTCTCCCTTCCGTCATCGTCCTTTGGGCTTATTCGCGCCGTCCACCATACGCTCAAATCATCCTCCCCCCTTCTTCCCGCATGCCATCATTATTTTACTCCCTTCGCTTTGCCTCGTACTTTCTTCTCTTCTAACTTTCCTTTTTCCCCTTCCTCTTCTGTCAGAATATTGAATATCCTCACCGACTGACGACAATGTCTTTCTCGCAGGTCAGCCTGACGGCCCTCTAGGGCTCAACACCTCCGCCTCGGCTGCAAATAATAACACCAACTACGGTGCCGCGGCCTTCTCTCCCCCCACCAGTGCCCGCGCGCGCATCGAGCCGTGAGACCCAGTGAAATGTCCGTGCTGGTGGATACCCCCAGAAAGATGCAAATGCAAGGCAAATATGAAAAGCAAGGCAAACATTTAGAGATCTTGACGCAGTCGCGTGCTATCAAATTTTTCGCTTAGGTTGTCTTCATTTCTGTTGGTATAGATTGAAATATATTGGATTGTGCCAATGCCCCGTGCAATTCACACAGAGCAGCTTCCGCACCACCTGAAACCATGAAATTTGCCAAGTCGGTAGCTGAGCGGCCCCGGCGCCCGAGCTGGTATTAAATTGCGTGATGTTGACATTGATGCTCTTGTCTCTTTCGCCCACCATCCTGCTCGTTGACCTCACTGCTGTGCCACCCCAATCTTGATTACTCAGCCAACCTCTCCCATCCTACTACAGCATTCAAGCCTCCAAGTGCTGGGCCAGCGCAATCGGCATCCAGGCTCCCAATACCCGATTTGACTCGTCACCCAAGACCTGCCTTCAAGCTTCAAGAATAACTACCAGACATTCAGAACCTCTCTCTTCCATCCAAGACTCTCTTCAAGACTCCTTTCAAGACTCCCTCCAACACATCTCCAGGCATTCCACACTCCAAACACCCAAGGGGCCTCGATGATCTCAAGCCGCAATAGAAGGCACCGCTGACAAAATGGTTCGTGAATCTGGCGGCGTCATTGTAGATGTATTCAGATGTTTAGTACATATCTCAATGCATTCATAAACTTCTGGCTACCTGGATGTGATTTCAAAGCACAAATATCTCTATTAATCTCGTTACACAAATGCAGACCGCACCGGCTCATCCAAAAATAACCGCATTCCTTCTGTCTCGATTCCACTTGATACGAATAGATATTCATGTAATGAAATCGATGTATGCTACTAGTAAATATTTTGGCAGGCGATATTTTCATTGCATCTCTATCTCTCTCTCTCGATTTCCCAACACGGAGTTTTCACTGGGCATGAGAGCGAGTCCTGGCTCATGAAAGGCCAGAAAGCAGGGTAATTTAAAATGATGCATCTTCGACGTCGCCGGGTTGCGTATTTAAGGAGGGGAAAGACACCAGGGTACATTTGTCTCTCTCTCGCTTAAGGCACCCAGGTGACCAGAACTAACGTGCTGATCGTATCAGAGCTCCGCGTAAGACGATTAACCCCATATAGGAAAAATTGCCTTTTTTGAACGGATTCCCGTACTGAAAGACCCAGGATACTAAAAGTATCCAGGCATAGACTTGTAACCTAACCGCTGACACACTTTACATTCGTTTGCAAAATTGATGACAGTAGATGCTTTTGGCAAACAGTTACAAATTTTTGCTCCGGCTACTTTGGGACGCCGTTTCCCTTCCTCCGAATAGTTTTCGGAGATTTTGGATGGTCCAGAAGTTGTTTTTTTAGGCCGAACTCTTGTTTTCCGTACTCGAAGCAAGCAAAATCATCAAATTGATGATCCGTTGATTGGCAGCCACGTAACACATGTTAGGGCTGCCGCCCGTTGCCGTTGCGACGGTTCGACGGCACCCGTCAAACGGGTGCCGTTCCCGTTCCGTCGGAGATCTCGCGTGTCAAAAAACGGCCCGTTGAAACACGGCCGTCACGGCAGGCCGACGGTCCACGGATATATCATAATAGCTTGGCTTCAAATACTGTTCTATGTGGCCCATTCACCCACCTTTTAGCACTCCCAACTCATTCTGAGTCTTCTCAGACTGCTGGGACCTACCGGAGAATTATACCGAACTCAGCCGAGACTACCGGACCATCATTCCGCTTTAGGAAAGCCCGTATATTTAAACTCAACATTTGTTTAGTGCAGTGGTCGGATCCCTGAAGGTCCAGAAAAGCAGTGAGTACCTCAATGGGTGTTTCAGTATGATAATACATCATGTATGTCAGATATTACCTTCAAATAGAGCGCCCAAGCAAAATTGAACCTCGTCGACCGCTGCCACGGCCGTGACGGCCGTCCCGTTGACCGTCCCGTACGGTCGGACTTCAGAAATTCGAATCGACGGGCCGTAAAATGACGGCCGTTCCCGTCACGGCAACGGATGGCAGCCCTAACACATGTACGAACAGGCTGCACTTCGCTCTTCCTACCTCCCGGACCTCCCGCTTTACTTCTGTCGCTTTCACCTGCTCACTCACATAGCACACTTCAGCAGTAGACCTCGTAGGTTGGGCACGGCGCAACGTGGAGCATGCGGAGAAATCTGGTGCAGAGCACGGGACAGGGAGAGGAGAACTTCAAGCCTCAAGGGAAGTGGTTACGGGACATACTAGAGTGTGCACGGGGCAAGCGTGGGGTGCGCTATGTGCATCATATCGAGTGTGGCATTGTTCCCCGCACGCTGCAGAAGGGTAAGGTAAGCACCTTTCCTTCTTTCAGTATGTTATTCTTTCCACTTCCTCCTCCCAATCTTCCTTGCTGCACGCGCCGCAGTAATTCACCACACTCCCTCGTGTCGTGCCACCACCTCGTGCATCCGTGCGTGCGCCCGCTATCGAGCCGATGGCAACTGCTGCCGCGGTTCCGCTGGGGCAAATACCCCGCACTACAGAGAGCGGCACGCTCCTCGCGCAGTGTCCACTCAGGACTGCGAAACTGTCCGGTGGGGCCCTGTAGATTTGGCGGCGTCCACTGCACGCCCTCTTCTTTTTTCCTTGCTTTTGTCCTCCCTCCCTCCCTTGTATTGCAACAGAATGCGATACGCTTGTTTGATCTGATGGCGGAGCAATCCATGATGGCCATCATGCGGCACACATGCAGGAACCCAGAGACATCTCATCACTTCAGGCCCATCGCGCATTTGAGCGATAACGTCCGACGTCGGGTTCCCTGCGGTGCTTTCCCCGCCTGACCCGCCCCATGCCGCCACCGCCGAAATTAGATCTACTGAAAATCTGCCGTTGTCGCCCGAGCACTTCCAGTTCTAATTTGGTTGTAACCAAAAGTCCGACTTGAAGAGTCGCAAAACGACTTAAGAAAAGTTCTACGTGGAAAGACCCCCCACCCTCTTTCGCTGCCCTTTCCTCGTCCCCACCATTGTCTCCTTGTCCCCATGGCACTGTGCCGGCTGCGTCAGATAATTTCAAACCTCTCAAACCAGTCTACTAAATTCATCTCCTCAACCAATCATGTCCATTCACCACAGCTCCCTCTCCGGCAACTCTCTGGCGTCCCCGTCTCAAAACGCTCTGCGCCCTACATTTTGCCCGTTCTCGACTCGCACTCTATTCTTTCTACCGCCCACCCTCGGCGCTACGAATCCACTGCAACTCAAGTCAATCAACTCCAAGCCAAGGAGAGAAGTGAAGGGACTTCAAGGGAGAAAAGGAAGATGTACCGAGCATAGGGACACAAAAAGTCTGGGGTGAGTTCTGCTTGCATATATCATATCTCGATCCCCCCGTGTCCGAATCCAGTCCCCGCCTCCACGCCGTCGCACCCACCGCGCATGCTCGCGTCATCGTCAGATTTGGCAATGCACCTGAGTCGGCCTGCCCACGCGCCACCTGCATCCCCGCGCACTGCGGCACATCGCGTCTCCGCATGTACCCGCGATGCTTCCCCGCCCACTGTGTCAGACAGAGAACACAGGCCAGTTGTCAGCGCGCATTCACATTGCCGTGCGCGTCAAATCGCTTTACGCATGCAGGGTGCTGCTGCAAATCCTGCGTAGGCGGAAGCCGCGCAAAGGTCAGGATGGAGTGGGCGTGTGCAGCGTGCAGATGGCAGAGGTCATCCCGGGCACAGCAACGACTCGGAGTTCTAGATCCCGCCTCCCATGCACTATCACATCTTGTTCCCCTCCCAAAGCCACGCCGCCCTTTAACTCCGTAGTCTTTGAATCCAATTCTGTTCCAATTTCTAAATTACCTGAGATTTTCGTTCGTAAGAAGGACCAAAGGTTTGAAGATTTGTAGGGTTCAACGACTTGAGGAGCCACTACTCGGGCAACGATTCGATGCAAGCTGTAAGTGCATTCAATTAGAAATGAAAAGGGTGCGCTACCTCGATCTCTTAATATGCAATCTCGCCAATCCGATTTTGCCTTGATTTTATTCGATCTGCGCAGACTAAGTAGGATATTCGGTAGGCAAGTACATGTGTTAGAATGAAATGATTCGGGGAACGCTTACTCACATTGTGCGAGTTTCTTTTTGCGAAATTTGGAACTTGGGACGGACGTTCGCCAAAGAAAACTGAGGTTCAGAATAAGTTTGAAATCCATGCAGAATGGATTCACTGGAGGAAACTTGTGGGTTGGAAGCCGCACAACTGGATCCAAGTCTTCGTTCAATCAGCAGTGAGAGTCTGGGGGAGGAGCTCAAAGTGAGTCGGAAAAAAATTAGATTGAGTCGAAAGCAAGCTTATCTCGATTGCGGTTGAGTTAAATTGAATTTTTGTTGCGTGAGTTGGTAGGAAGGTATGTGGGATTCGGAGCACTGGATACATTGGAGGTAAGTAATTGGACAAACGGATTAATCATGCGGATCAGGCAAGTTGAGCTGGAGCTGGGCTTGAAAGTCTGTAGTATCACCGAAGGAATTTCAAACAAAATGAGACTTGCCGATCTGGTTTTGGATTGAGAAAGGGTAGAATTTTGAGACAGATTGGATAGCTGTACATGTGTGAAATACTAGGTTACATCGGAAGGAAATAAATAAAGGCCAACCTGAACCCGACTTGGCTGTTATCGACCCTTGAGGCGGCAAGGCCAAGTATAACGAAACTTGGCCCAACTCTGAATGAAGAAATGGTTAGCTGAGCGTTCCATTGAGGCAATCAACCATACTTTACTCATCTTGAACCAAGTCGAGTCGTTTGGTCGAAATTGATCATCGTCAAATATCGAGTCTAGAGCAATAAATGATAGATACACTGTGGACGAATGTAATGCACATACCCTGAGCCAAAACAGTGCCAACATCGAGGTTCAACCAACCTCAAGAAGCTCCACTTCAAGCCCTATTCGTGAGTAAATGAAGATTTAGCGACAAACGAACCTCCCGAATGTCCATAGTTGTGGGGAAGTCTTGTTCATTTACATTGGGTACGAGGGTTGAAGTAATGTCAAGGGTTGAACATGCTCGACTCCAAATACTGATGGAAAGGTTAATGAATGCACCAATATGATGAGTCTGGCACATACCGTTGAAGTAAGTTTGAGTGTTTCCCGAGTTGAAGGTCATGGTCAGTGGAACCTTGGGTAAAATATCGAACCACGGTCAGTTCAATAGATTTGGGCCTTGAATAAATTGACATGCCGAGTCAACCCGCAATATTCACACCCTCTTGAAGGATTTGACTGAATCCGACGGAAGAATAGCTTTGCCAAAGGTCAGTTAAAAGTTTACTAATAAAATGCTGACGAACATACATACCTAAATTCAAACTGCCATGGGTTCGGGCTCCATGATCTTGGCCTGTTGGACTTCAGTGCGATGTCGGTCAAAGATCTAATCCGAGTCATTGATGGCACAGATTAGAGGAAGAGACGCACCTGATTGAATTCAAGCATACACTTGGCATTCAAGAATTTGACCAGTTTGAATATGTGCGAGGAAAACTTAGAGGTCAAGTCAGTTGAATGAAGTACAAATGAGAGATGAAGAAGTATACTTACTTCAATATACATAGGCATAGTTTCAGCCTCCCAGGCTTCAGCGCGGCCCGGGGTTGAAAATTCAACCCTAATGTAAGCATAAATGGAATAAAAGTAAAGGACTAGAACGTACATACCTAAGGACGAATGAAGGACGGATGAAAAATGGAGCAAACATACCTCATCCATAGTTCAGCCTATTGAACATTTTCAGAGTAGTCTGGACCCAAAGTGAGCATGGCTACCCAAGAAACTTAAGGTGAGACGAACCTGGGTCAGTTGAAGGGACATTTTGATGTTCAGAGCTTCGAGAACTGAGCTGGTTTGAAAGTAGAATTAGGTTAGTTGAACGATTGCGAAGGAAAAAAAAACGAAGGGTACATGCCTCGGGGCGAAGATGCATAGTTTCGGTCTTCAGCGCGAATTCAAAGGGCTTGAGTTCCGGGTATTTAGCGTAGAGTCAGAATGGATGAACAGACCTGGGTTCATGGATCCATAGTTTGATGTCTGAAGACAAGGAATTGAAAGGTGAGGCTTGGATTTTGAATGTTTGGCACAGGTCAGAGCAAAATCTAACGAAATGAGGTCTAAATGTAGCCAAAGATAGTCCCCGCGTTTGAAGGCTCTGTGAGCGATGCACGAAATCTGCAAGAGTTGTTAGTATATTCAAGTCCACGGTGTTTGAATGAACGCACCGGTGTTGGCTGAAGTCCCCAGTTTGAACCATTAGTCCAGCCTCGGCGCAATCCCAGAGCGCCATGATGCTCATAGTGAGATGCAATAAAGGCTTGGAGATTGTACTTCATTGCGAAGACCTATTAAACGAAGTCAGAAAAATGAAGTACAGAAGGTTTGAACAATCGGGCGCACCTAGACCCTCAAAAATCTCATGCCCTTCATTGAACCGTGATAATTCGAGCTTGAAGACATTGAAATTGATAGGTGAGGATATCACCAAAATGAGACTGGAAGTAGCAAATTTAAACCAAGGCTTACTGCAGTCGAAAAAACTGCGCGGAGGGCTAGTTGAAACAACGCGGGGTCTATATTCAACTTGACTAGAAAATAGTCAGTAAAGTTGAAAATGGATAGAAATGAACCACGAACGGTGAGATTCACCTACAAATCAACCAGAACTCGACTATCACAACTCGATGGTGTGGTTGCAAGAAAATTCGTATAGGCGCCGGGTCAGATGTCAGATGTCGGGTAAGCACTGGTGCGTCGGGATCGCGATGGGGCGGGAGGCCTAAAATAAATTAGACAAGAAATAAATAGAGGAAGCAATGAATCCAGCCGATTCGGCGGAGATCGTTGAATTTGCCACTGAGTGGGGCAGCGCGTTCGGGTGTTTAAGTGTCGACAGTGTCGGCAGTGTCGGCGCTGGGCGGGATTGGAGTCGGAAGGTCCTGTCAAAAGCCAAAGGGAGAAGAGGAAAGTGCGTACTGAGTCGAACGACCCCTTCGTTGAGATTGATGCGAGCTCGGTGTTGCCCGCGGTGGCGACGTCGGTGGCAGTGGACATATTATATTGTGAGAGTACTTGGTAAGTACATGTAGCGTAGGGCAAGTGCCCGGGGTCCTGGAGCTCGCCTGAGTGCGCATCACTTGATTTGGGATTCCATCAACGGCTTTTAGCCGGATCACTAAGCGTATCGCATTCTGTTGCTATACCCTTGCCCTCCATTGTTTGTTATTCCCTCACTGCGATGGAATGCTGCTTGTCGAAGCAGCGGCTACACCTTCTGTTAAGATGTCGCCCATCTGTACTGGTGTCGGAGGGCTTTCCTCCCCAACCCATCCTCGCCTTCCTCCCTCCGTTTGCATTCCCCGCGGACTCGACGCGATGACCGCACGTACGCAGTGTCATGTCAGTGCGACTCCCACGCAACGCCCCCGACTCGAAGCCCGTGTACGCGTGCGCCGCTGCTGCCGTAATGGGGGCACGCGTGTGGGTCGAATTGTCACCGCGTCCCCGTGTTCCCCTAGATGCGCGTGCCATTGTAAATTTGACCATGTGTAGTTGCACAAATATAATACATCATTGCTTTTCGCAAAGAAACAGAGAAAGACTAAGGGAGAACACGGATAGGGTGTGGATGAGAATGAACATGAACCTCCGCGCTGAACAGCGACCTGAAATCAACTTGAAATCAATAAGTATTGTACGTAGACTGTAGGCCTGCAATCAACGGATCATGGATTTGATGATTTTCGCTAACTTGAGCGTCAAAAACAAGAGCTAGACCTATAAAAACGACCTTTGTAGCAGCAAAAATCTCTCAAAACCATGCAAAGAAAGGAAGACGGCGACCCAAAGTAGCCGGATCAGAAGTTTGTGATCAGAAGTTTGTAATTGTTTGTTTTGAATGCCTACTGTCATCAATTTTGCAAACGGCTGTAAACCACAAAGCACATTCCAGCCAAGTCATCGCAGAGCACGTGCTTTAGCGAACCAGTTCGCAGTATTCGGCAAAACGTTGAACTAGTTCAAATTAGTTACACGTGAAAAACTAATAATAGAATATACGATAAAAAAGGCAACTCTTCCAACACAAGGGCAGTGTAAAAGACCTTAAAAAGGCAGCTTTTCCAACACGAATCAAACGACGTCATCGGTCAAATTTTCGATTTTCTGATGTAGAACGGATGACAAATAACTCATCTAAAAATAAATTTTTAGGACTCGTAATACATACTTGCGGTTATTCCGGTGATATGTTCCACCGCCATCTTGCCGCCATCGACTCAAAATCCGGGATGAAGATATGATGCATTGGTCGGTATCCGTCAATCTACACTCAATGCTCGAAGCTCAACGGACCTAGCGTATGGAATACGGCATGGATTTCGAAGGCGAGGTACAACGGTATTCCATGCAGCGACGATTAAGAGCCTGTTCGGTTGCGATATACAGTGCCTGGACACGAAGTGTTCCGGGTTTTTGTCCACACATGGAATTTTGTGACCACCACTGTGACTATCACGCTCACGCTTTCGCATATTTTGGGTCTAGGGACAAAATTTGCATCTAGTTGCCTAATGGGGATTTTCGCCCGAAATCTTTCTCACGATTGGATAGAAATATCCATCTTGCTTCCTACCGTCATCTCGTTTTCTTCTCCATTGCGCGCAGAGCGAGATTCACACTTTCGATCTCGTGAAAGACCTCAGAGTTGTGAGTTATGACGAGATCCATGCTGACCTGCACATGTTGTTAGTGGCTTAGGCCGCCTAGTGAGCGGGACGGTGTTATTACCCGTTTTGACATCCAGCTCAAGGTTGGATAATCCACCTGGGGTGGCTGCGTATTGGGTGGCTCTGGTGGATACTAGTAGCACAGCAGTTTGCTGATCTTCATGACGATGCGGATGCGCGTTGTGTTTCCCTCTCCTGGCTGGCTAGAACCGAGGTGAATGTCTTGAGTGCGCAGAGGGTTGATGTTGTGGGTTCGCCTTCCCTTCAGGGGTCATCCGAGCTGAGGCATTGAGGAGGATGGCATATTCCTGAAAGTAAGCGACGGTGGGCGGCGAATTTGATCCATATATGACAGCACCTATTTTGGCAATCCGCACGAAAAAATACAACTTGATGTCGATTTCAGCCACATACACAATTATGGATAGCGACAATTATGGAACTGTGGGGTCTCAAGGATTTAAAGTGTGTCTTAGAAAGTCCCGATTCTCCATTGGTATCTGTTTACATTTGATGATTTGAGCTCGGGGCCCTCCAGCGTCCGTTTCGCATCCGAGGAATGCACGGAGAGTGTATCTAGTAGGCGTTAGGGACCTGTACGAGACATTAGGCATGAAAGAACAGGATCTGCCTGCAGTATCCGAGTGCTAGAATAAAAGTTCGCAAAATTTGCATTTTGGTGCTTGAGGTCGGCGGCTTCCAGCTTCCGTTTTGCCGGCGGGAGACGTGCGTTGCGTACCCCTAGTGGATGTCAGGATGCTAGAGGAAATGTTGGGGGTGAAATAACAGGACCTGCCTGCAGTATCCGAGTGCTAGAATAAAAGTTCGCAAAATTCGCATTTTGGTGCTTTGAGGTCGGCGGCCTCCAGCTTTTGCGAATTTTTATTCTAGCACTCGGATACTGCTGGCAGGTCCTGTTATTTTACCCCTAACATCTCCTTTGAAACTCTAACGTCCACTAGGGGTACACACCGCACGTCTCCCGCCCGCGAAACGGAAGTTAGGAAAGTCCAAATTTTGATAGCTTGAGGTCGGCGCCCCCCCGCCGACGTTTCGTAGCGGGGAGGCCTGCGGCGGGTGCCTGTGGTCCCTCTTAGGGTCCCATGCGAGACATTGAGTATAAAATGATCAGACTTACATGGGTTACTGGAGTGCCAGAATAAAAGCTAGGAAAATTCGCACTTTTAATGTTTCACCAAGTCAAACCCCAACCCCTGTACAGGCCCAAGATCGACGCGGCGGACATGCAAGATCAATAATACCCTGGGCGATAATTTCTCACTTTTCTAATACAGATACATGAACCAGTCCCTAAAGGTATATTTAGGATATATTACATCATGGAGGAGTGCATAATAGGGACAAGTTTGATTTCCTCGCATGGCCAAATTATGATGTTCTTTATCACCAGGATCTGAGATATGACCTGAAGGGTGGTCCTTCGGCATAAGGGAAGAAGTGGACACATTTAAAAACCATCTTGATTGGTATATCCCAAGATATTGTGGCCAGAATATAATTGTCAATTTTCGCCATTTTCACCCTATTATTGCACTGTAGCAGGCTCTACTGTGCTCCAGTTGGCTGCAAGGCACCTGTAATAACATCAATACACAGTTAGACCATCCAAAAAGGTTCAATTATGGGCTAGGGAGCGAAAGTTTCCTTTTTGGGATGAGAAGCGGTAGTGTCCCAAAAAGGAAAGTCATGGGCAAACCCTTGATCCTTATACCCATCTTCTAGAGCTCATTGAAGGCTATCAGATTCTGAGATTCATCAATCCCATTTTTCAACCAGTGCCCCCAGTGGGCCGCAAAAAGCAAAATACTTTCCCAGAGCCGGCTCTTTTTCAACCAACATTGGCATTTAAAGCAACCAGGCATCAATTACAGTCCAATAGGGGCAGCTATAGCACCCGAATACAGGCAGCCATCAATATTCAGGCAATGACCGAACCAACCCAATGTGGACAACCATGATCAACGTGCAACACTTCCTCTTCTTTTGCTTTTGTTTATACACCTGTAATACAATACACGATGGACTGTACTGCAAACATGTGGCATGGACACCCCCTGCAATATGATATGTGCTATGAACACAACCTCTTGGATACTAAGCGTTGCTGGCTGTTTCTTTCTGAGAATAAAATATGTCCCCACCGTGACTATGTCTCCCACAAGGTCTGAGAAGTGTGTTTACAGTCTAAAATGTCTACGCTGTGGCGACGACTGCGCTCTGGGATGCCAAGGTCTCCCTCACTCCTGAGATTGATGATATCATCTCCTATAGGAGGAATATGTCCACCCCGCAGTGGTTAGCCACTGCTGGTGTCTCCTCCACCCCCGAGATCAACATTTTGTCTCCCATAGGAGGAATATGTCCACCCCACAGCGGTTAGCTACCACTAGTGTCTCCTCCTCCGACCACCAATATTGAGGGCAAATGTCCCCCTCGAGCCCTAATTGTCCCCTCACCACCAAATATTGAGTGCAAGTGTCCCCCCCCAAGCGGTATCTGTCCCCCACACCACCGATATTGAGGGTAAGTGTCCCCCTTGAGCCCTATTTGTCCCCCTCACCACTAATATCGAGAACAAGGGTCCCCTCAAGCAGTATCCGTCCTCCCACGGTGGGTATGTAGTCTCTTTTGTTCCCGCACTACATGCTGTGGGTAACGTCGGCCTGTATTATGATAGACAGGTGTCCCCCAGGTCCCCCCCCTGATCCCCATAGGGTCTCCACAGGGAGGACATTGGCCCTAGAGGGGTCTAATTAGACCTAATTTAGGGGGGACAACTATGGTCTAACAAGACCCTCTAGTTGGGACTAGCAGGTGTACTTGGACCACATTTAGGGGGGACAATTGTGGTCTAATATGATTTGTTATGTGGGATTAGCAGGTGACCACGGCATGTAAAATAAATCTGTGGGAGGTACCACAAAAGGAAAAAAATAGTGGGAGGTACCACGAGAACAAAAAAAGAAATCATGGGAGGTACCATGAGACGAAAAAAATGTGGGAGGTACCACAGAATGAAAATAGATTGGTGGGAGGTATCACAGGACAGAAATAGATTGGTGGGAGGTACCACAGCATGAAGAAAAATAATGGGAGGTACCACGAGATGAAAATAGAAGGGAGGGAGGTACCATGGCAGGGAGGGAGGTACCACGGGGCAATGGGAGGTACCATGCGGGTTCTGATGCTGTGGAATGTCCCATGGATGTGATTATATCAAGGGTGGTGGGAGGTACCACGTCCACGTCCACGCAGAAAATTGAAGTATGAAACACGCATCTAATGGACTGCATCATCTCATCTTACAAGCTCGGGGGAAAATAAAATTGATAACCGTGGCCACCCAGCATAGCTAGGAAGCGAAGTGCTCAGACCACCCTGATATTGTACCCACCAATAGCCTTAGGTCGGGCCATTCTAACAAGCCCAGTACCAGCCCAATTGCCCACCAAATGCCCACACCAGCGCCGATCTACGGGCTGCCCGGTACGCTGACAGCACAAATTTGATGTGCTCCGATGTGGCCCCCTACTTCACCGGCAGAAAGCCCTGGGTGAAGGTTTTGCAACAAGCCTTTCGGCAGCCCAAACGGTGCCCAGATGCCTGAGATAAACCCCTTTTGATCTTTTGATCCAGAGGGGTTGCTGGGGTGGCCGTGGGTGGTACCACGGGCCAAAGTTTCTCCCCGCCTGTGGCGGGCCCATGGGAGGTACCATGGCCAGCACTTTTGCCCTGGGCCGTGGTACCTCCTATATCCCATGGTACACCCACACCCAAAGCCCCCCCTTAGGGTCTTTTATTCCATGTAATCTAATTGACCCTTATGGGTTTACTTCAGGGTAGCCTGAAGTGCAAGATACAGTCAGCCCCAAGCAAACACAGTCAACAGGATGGAAATACGAGCTCAGCAAAGCGGTATTTTGCTGTAATTTTTTTTTTTTTCAACAAAAGAGCCCCGCCAAAAATCAACCAAAAATTGTCACAGCATTTCTTTGGCAACGACGCCTTCGTGACCGTGACTCGCCCTCGATGGCGGCGACGCAACGAGCCCCCCGTGACCGTGACCGTCGCCTCCCTACAAGTATATACAGTACTTACACATTAAAATTTCCTCTGCACTCAGTAACCCATTTACCTGTGTCCCTTTCGCTTCAGAATATCGCGCGGACCAGGCCATCAATGGTCGGAGATCAACCCGGCCACAAGTCTCACCTGTGCTATATTCTGAGCATTCACGGTGTTCAGGCCACAGGATACGACATGCACACAACCTTTAGTTCTATGGTTATGCCTCAGATTTGAGTGCAAATCCTTTACAGTCATCTTTTGTGTACCAGAAAACAAGTCAAACAAGCTGGTCGTGCCGAGCAAAAAGGGGTTTCCCGGGAACCGGGCTTCCCGAGAACACACAGTATTTGGAGGGGTTTCTCAAGAACCCGGTCAAGAGGTGGGCGGCCAAGAAATTCTGGGTATCAACCTCTGTTCGGCCGATGATGGAAGGCCAATTTTGTCAGCTTTTAGATTTGAACGCACACCGGGGGCAAAGACCCAGGCACATGGTTTTCATGTGCCTTAAATGCACATCCGTCGCACATGCGCTGCAGAGTGGGTGCACAAAGGAAAACAAAGGGACCAAATATTTTTTTCTTTGTGCATCCCGTCTGCGGCGCATGTGCGATGCATGTGCATTTAAGGCACATGATGTCCATGTGCCCGGGTCTTTGCCCACAGTGGCAGTCATCCTGAGGTTTCGTTTCCTGGCCGCAAAATGTACTTTATTGTAAATATAACTTAGACAACCCCCCCCCCCCATTTCTGACCCCTCCGAAGCGACCCAGATAGGTCCCCGATTTTTTGGTCGCACAGAAATGAAACCATCAAAAGAATATCTCGGACCGGACATGCGGTGTTTGGTTGTCACAAACAACGCGTCCGATACACTTTGCTCTTACTGTACCGACTTGTATGGTACCAACCGACCGAGGAGCGTTACGAAAAAATCAGGTTACGGGTTAGCAACCGATTGCCTTTTTAGGTACCATACCTGCCTAAAAAGGGAATTTGATAGCCCGCAGGGCCGAAAATTTACTAAAACGGGCCTTAGAAGGTCAAAATTTTGGCGTTACGGGGCGATTTAGGCAACATTTTGAGGGCAGCATTACGCGTTACGTTGCTACCATACAAGTCGGTACAGTACTCTACGCGCCCGGTCGCATTTATCTGTTCTCCCTTCGTTGTCCTGCTCTTACAACTTGAACCCTTTGCTCTCCTCCTCCTAATGCTGCTTGGCTTTCAAAGATATCAAATGGGCAGACAGGTTCCTCCCTGGCCTGTCCACTCCAGTTTTTACTCCTTCATTGACCCAGGATACTCTGCAGTCGCACTCTGTTATATCGCTGAGCCAAGAGGGAAGGAATATCCGATCATATGACCGGAGCCGGGCTAAGCCGCGAACCGGAGATGAACGGATGTCTAGATCAGCCACTTCTCGGAACACCACAACTCAGCTAGGGTGACCGACTGACTGGCCTGGGGCTGCGAGATGGGGAAGTGTCCTATGCCAAGGTCCGAGTCGTACGAGCTCGAAGATGGCGACAGGACAGGGATAGCCTGGACCGGAGACACAAGAGCATAACCGGTGTTTGTTGGGTAGTCGTCCAGCGCAGTTCCGGTGTGAACCAGAATGGTTGACATGAAGATGGAGCACAGGCAGTGCGCCGGAGCGAACTAGAGGCATATCCAAGACACGGGAGACAACCCGGAGTTGAACCGCAGTTGTTGGTATGGCCGAGCGAGGACTCCGGAGTTGTGACCGGAGTGACCGGAGTCACAGGAGGGAACCAGAGGGAGACAGGAGCAAGGCCATAGAGAGGGAGACGTCAAGAGGCAATGACCAGAACCTCAAGAGACGATTGGCAACAGTCCATGAGAAGGAAGCATGGATAACTTTTATTTTTCGGATACTGTACAAGATGTAAAGTACCGGTATTTATACTAGGGACAAGTAATTTGTACAAAAGGGAATAAGTAACATAAGGCAATGTGAAGCAACATGAAACGAAGTGAACCACATGGAAGAAGACATTACCATGCGGCAGAAGATATGAAGTGAGAGTAAGGAATGAATGGGAAGTAAAGAAAGGGGAAAGGTAGAGCATATGGTTTGATAGATGAACGGATGGATAGAAGAGTGATAAGATGTAAGTGCTATGTCATCTGCCTTGAGGCAGATGAAGAAGCGATGGGGAATGATGGGAATGTGATGGAAGCGTGAAGTATATGAAAAGATAACAAGGAGAAGTGATGAGAGCGTTGAAACAATGGATGAGAAGTGATAAGGGATGCATAAATGGAAGAGGAGTTGATAAGGCATAATAGCGAACGTTCCGGGGAGAGTCTGATGACTCCGGTGACTCCGGGTAACTCCGGATTCCGGAGATATGTCCGGAGCGACTGGAACGAGAGCAGGAGTGATGGGGCATAGATGAATAGTGCATAAGTGTACCAGAGGTCGGACTGGTATGTTGGTAGTCGAGATGAACAAGTTCCAAGGTACTGGTGTTGAGTGTTGGTGGTTTTGGGAGCTCCGGGTCGCCGGAGTGGACACAGTTGCAAGGAACCATTCCGGAGGACTTTGGCAGTCCTTTAGGAGTGTTCCAATGCATAGGGGCAGAGGTCAGAGACGATGTGGGTGAAGAGGAGCTGAACCAAGGAACGTGGAGGACCGGAGTTCGGAGTGATTACATAATCACAGTCCGGAATGTACCAAGGAGTGGGGAGGTGCCACAGCCTGTATCACAGTGAAGGACCAGTGTGAAGTACAGGTGGAATGTTCAGGTAGAATGTTCCAGGGCGATATGGATGAACCGCAGAGAACCGGCCGGGGCTGGATGACTAGTCCAGAGGTTCCGGGATTAACCAGGATGACGGAGGGTGAACGAGGTGATGAGTGAGGCCGGAGTTGGCCAAGAAGGGGAGGTAATGAAAGCGAAGTGGATAATAAGGAAGAAGTACTCAGCAATCCACGATTGGACGAGAGCTATGTATTCCGGGATAGGCCCGGGAACAGGTGAACCATTAATCGACCAGAGTGAGCTGGAGTGGTGCTGGAGTATTACCGGAGTGGTGCAAGGTCTGATGTAGTGTGTGATTGTGTGTCCGGAGGTGACGGGAGCACGATCAGAGTTGGATTGAGTGCGACCAGAACCGATAAATGGGAAAAAATGAAAGACTGATTTGCACGGACATAACACACTCCTCGTTCTCTGCACCCACCCCCATCGCTACTTCAAGACCCGTCTTGTCCCACTCCTCACTTCCCGGTCATCAGCAGGTGGCAGAATCTCGACCAATTTTGTCACCATTTTTCATCCCACCCTCGTTCGCTTCGCGCCTTCCCTCTCCCAACACCTTTGTAACCCCGGACAGCGGGTATCAATCCGCTTTCACTCCCAGCTTGAGCACTCGCTTCTCCTTCTCCCCTGTGTCCCCTTTAGACCAGCGCGGCAAGCGTGTGTCTGCCGCTGACTTCGCAGACGACCCTCCCCCGTTGTATCACTTCCCAGATGAAGACGATAGCGACGAGGAAGAAGAGGATGGTGACGATGAAAACAAGGGTGTTATCAGTGACGCAGAGCGTCTGCTGAAGCTCTACAATGCAGGTCATGTCGTTGCGGAAATCAGTGTCAACAAATGCTGGCGCCTGCAGTGCAACCGCTGTAGCAAGTGGGTTAACACGTCCATCCCAGAACGAACCCCACTCTCGTCTGCTGGACAATTCTCGGGCCTCGAATCGCATCAAACCGGCAGCAAGTGCACGTATAGCCCCACGTACCATGTTCGCGCCGCAACGGCGCCTCCGGACCCGCAAAAATGTTCCAACGACATTACCGACAGATGCTATGGATGTGGATGAGGATGAGTTCACATTTCAGTATGTATTCTACGTGTCTTCTCGTGCTGTGTTTAACCGTTTTGATAGACAAGGGCGTTATTTTTCTGCACCACCTCAAGAGGTCTGCCCTCGGTCTCCTGACCCCGCCCCTTCCCCGGCCTCGTCCTGCCCTGGTGTTTTTGTCGACTGGGAGATTGAAGCTGGCCCTCCCGGTCGCACTTTACCTTGGCACCGCGTAATCCACCGCAGGGCTTCCGACTCGCAAACAGAATCATTCCGCATTGAAATTGATAGCGCCGAGGTGACACGTGCATTTTCAAAGAAGTGCGCCAGCTCGACCGATACAGCGCCGTGTGTGGAATGCCTGAAGATTCCGTGTCGGCTCGCAGAGCTGAAGGAGCTGGCGAAGGATGCGAAACCGCACACAAACCGGTGCTTCTTGAATTACGGGCAGCTTATGAGTCAAGTTGGCGACAAGGACTCAGAAATAAGAAAGTTGTGTCTGCGAGTAAGTCCTCGTTTGAATTGTTGCACAATAATCGTTGCTCATTGTCTTGGAGTGCGTGAAACTTGGCCAGAAACTTAGCAACTGTATCCGCAAGTTGACCAATTACCGCCGCTTCGCGTTCGCGGTTGCAGAGTCAAATATTCCGCGTCTCAAACAGTTTTTGTCTGTCGGTCTTCGGAACGGGGCCAGTCCGCACAAACTAATGAATATGCTCGCTGATGCCCTCGAGGGCAATGCTCCCGCTCCAAACGCTTGTCCGTCCACCGACTCCCGCGCCATCAACATCACACTAATGACGTACATTCTCAGCGGTCGTAAGCTCCTCTACGCACTCAGCCACGCCAACGGCCTCCCCTCCCTCCGAACCCTTAGAAATCATATGGCCTTCACGCGAATTATGCCCACGATCGGCACCATCTCCTTGTCCGATATCCTCCATAATATACAAGAGGTTGTTTTGAAGCCACACACGGCGGCGGAACGTACTACGTTGCACGGTGTCAATCTCATGGTCGACGAGGTTGCGCTCGAAGAACGGGCGGTACATTTCCGACACAACAACAGTGTTGGGGGACTTTGCTGGCGTCACTCTCCCCTCATCAATCTCGTCTTCAGCACCTACGACTCCACGCTAGCGTTGGTAAAGTCGTTGAAGGAGACAAGTGTGCACTTCGCAAAGGAAATGACGGTGGTCGCCGCATCGTGTTTCGGAGAGTCGGGCACGTACCCGATCCTCGCCCTCCCCACTTGCAAGCACGTCAAGGCTGCCGACTCCTGCACTATTTACGAGGTCGTGATGGATGCCTGGAGGACCTGTGGCGCCGTGGCGAAGGTTGGTAGGATTCGGCGTTGGTCAACCGACGGCGACATGATCTGTCGGGTCTCTGGATATGAGGCCTTTTTATCCCAGAAGCTTAGCAGCACCGGAACATCTCGCGTTATTCACGGAACCCTCGCGGGGATGGTAGGGCTCAATCTGTGGACCGGGCCCGAAGATGTTACCCTCAACTTCAATGTCAAGCACATTTTTAAACGCAAGTCGCCATTTTAAATATTCTATTTGACAGTCTACTAATCACACTACAGGTTTCTGCACTCTTCTCTGCTCGGCCGCTGGGATGGCAATAAATAACGGCCTAATCATCAACCCCACTATGCCGCGCGCTATTTGATCCGCCTTCCCGGTCTCGACGCCGCCGCGGTCCGCGACCTCCTCTTCCCTCACGATGCACAAGATGTCCCACAGGCGGTTCAACTCCTCCTTGGTGTCATCGCGCTCGGACAGGTCGAATTCACCAACACAAGCATGACTTTAACGGAACAAATCACGTCCCTTGCCAAATTCTCCCATCTCTCATTCACTCTTTTCCGCTGCTCCCGCGTTCAATACATGTCTAATCAACTCTACGGCAATAGCCAGACAATGGTAAAGAACGCGATGTTCTGCCTTGCAAAGCAGCAGGAACTGGACCCGACGACCCCCTTTTACTTGTTCCAGGTCAGCAATGACCCGCTGGAGCGACTCTTTGGTAAACTACGCATGCTCGGCGGCCATAATTCGGCTATGAATTACCAACAAGCTATCGACCGCCTCGGACATGCATGTGATCTTCAAGGTGCATTTATGCGCAATCCTGACCTCGAGCAAGGGGAGCGCCGGCTCAGTATGTCGCGTTACGAGGGTGTGGACCATCTGACGATGAAAAGTTGGACCGCGGACCTGACAGCGGAGTCGTGCCACTTAGCTTCTGCGTGGCGTGCGGGTTGTGACGCAGCCCTCGAAATCTTGACCAAGACCTCCATTCCACGGCAGCACTACGACTTTGACACGCTTTTTGCTGATGAAGACGTGGATATGCTTCGCCCGTGGCATGGGGGTTACTATCCCGGCATCAATACCGGTGCCGACCGCTCGCAGCCCGCTGAGTCTGCTACACCCGCTCCCGCATCAAGGCCGTCCGCGACTTCCGCTCCTACTGCATCCACTAAGCCTGCTCCCGCGCTGTTCGCTACTCCTGTCCCTCCACCATCTACCGCCGCCCCGAGTCCCGCGCTGCATGCTGCTGCTCCAGCACCATCTGATACCCCCATTTCTCCATCGCTTACACTCACCTCACAGGATTCGGATTCGGACGAAGACGACGAGGGCGAGAACAAAGCGGAGACCTCTTTCTCGCCGTCACATCATCTCCCTCCGCACATGAACACTCGCGCTACAGATTCTTCGCCACAAGAAGCCTATGCACTGAGCTGAACAATCCGGATACAATGAGTGCTGTTGAGCCGAACGAGATTACGAGTCTTTGAATTTATTCAAAACTCGTTATTTGGTTCCGTTTTCCCGCAAAAGTGAGCCCGGTTTTTCACATATGACGTAGTGTACCTAGGAAGTCGACATTGTAACATCTCAACAGTTTAGAGCTGCGGATTGCGGTGTCTATTGGCAGTTTCAATTCAATCGAGTCAACACCGGATAGGAGTCATAACCGTGGCTGTGCTCGGCATCATGTGCCGCCTTTGGTTCCGATTCATATGTTGTTGTGGTTGTTTGTTTTGCTTCTCTCTTATTCCTGGCGTCCATGCCGATCACTTGCACTGCCACGTGCTCGCCGGTTCAGGTACAAAGAGAGGAGGAGGAGGATTTAGTCGTTTGCTTACTCCAGCCCCGCCGACATGAACGCTCATACAAGTTTTGTGTGTCTTCGTACATGTGGCCCTGGATGTGCATTCAATTTCTCCTTCGTCAACACTGAGTACACCATCATTGGTGATCTGCGGCGTGATGCTTCTCACATCTTGTCCTTTCCTTCCTTCATTCTTGGAAGTGATTCCATCATTCTGGGAACTGAGGCTTCATTGGGGTCCTAACCTCGAGTCAGGGGTTCCCCTCTGGTTCTGGACAGTGCAGATCATAAGGGAAGGGCAAGAAATTTGGTCCCTCCGTTCCATGATGGAACCATCTTTACATCAAATGTATACTCTCACAGTTCAAATTTACTGGTTGAGTCGGAGCTTGAGAGAGAAAATAGGGGAGATTATTGTATTGCATGCAACACTCGAGAGAAAATTGGAAAACTATTACTTTGTATCCAACACCTTGCAACTCACCTTCAGAGGGTGCAACTTAATGACAAGAGACAGTAATATATGGTTAATGGATCAGCCACTGACCGTGAGGTGGTTGCTGCATACAGAGTACGCACTTTGGATGGGCTATAGAATGTGACTGTTTCCATCCTCTTTATATCCTAGATACCTCGAGTCAGAATGACTCATTGCCGGGCCCGTGTTCTATGTCATTTTACAACACCGCAGTCAAGATGACTCCATTCACAGCTGATTCACGTTGACTTGATTCCGTAGTTAACAGCGGGTAACTACCAAGTCAATGGCAGAAGAACGGTATGTATTGAAAATTATATTTTATCTGCCTGTACATTCTCAATCTCGGCTAGCGGCCATGTTCTCAAAGGATGGATGTGTAGTGAGCTGTGTCATCGTGGAACCCGGCACCTACACTATACATCACCTCCATGAACCAAACACTGCGTCGAGTTCCCATCAGGTCACACCCTGGCCGCCAGGGTGTGACTGCGTGACTGGACGTGAGGTACTGACTACAACAATATGGTGGCCAAATTGAACTGCAAAACACCTGGAAAAGTTGCTCAACTTGTTACAACTGAGAAGTGCAGGTAGACATTTTGCAGAACTTGGTTGAATCAGATCACATCACGGCGCAAAAAAATCATTGCGGTTGGGGCTCATCTAGCTAAGGAAAACAGGGCATAAGAGGTGATTCATATATGCCCCCATAAGGCTTTCAGAAGCTCAGAACTTGCCCCTGAGATACAACAATATTTTGTCTTTGAATTGTTCGAACTTTGTGTAATTGTGTTTGGTTCACATCACGTGTCCAAAAATTCATTGCGGTAGGGGGTCGTCTAGCTAAGGAAAACTGGTCATGACAGGTGGTTCATATATGCCCCCTTGAGGCTAGGAGAGCCTCAAAAGCTGCCCCGGAGTTACAATCATCTTGGGGTTCATTTTTGAACTATGTTTAGCCGTATTTGGTTCACATCACGCGCGACAGAATTCATTGCGGTAGGGGGTCGTCCAGCTAAGGAAAACTGTGCATGGGATATGCTTCATAGATGACCCCTTGAGGCATTAAGAGCCTCAAAACCTGCACCGGAGTTCCAACAACCTTGTGGTTCACCACCTTTCGAAATTTGGTTCACATCATACAGGTGGAAAAAAAAATCATTGCGGTAGGGGATTGTCTAGCAAAGAACTGCGCATTGGAGGAGACTCTTGGACAAGCCGCCGAGTCCCTGAGCGCCTCAAAAGTTGTCTGGAAACCATATTTATTTTCTCTCTCCCAAAAAAACAGTGGCTTGATCGGTGTGATCTAAGAATTCCACTGTAAAGAGTAGAAGCACTGTATATTAGTACCCAGGTACTGATTTCCCGATTTTGACACTAATATCTAGTGCTCTGGGGATTAGTGCTTTTCCGAGCACTTTAAATCAGTACCTTCGAGGCACTAATCTGCGGCACTTTATATTAGTGCTTCCGTTTTCCAACGAAAAGTGTCCACATCTTGGATCGGACATATTTCCACGAGAGGCCATCTTTTGAGCAGATTTTCGCACAATCAAGGTGAGTTTGGTGGTGTTGCTGAACCTCAGCCCTGTAGGTTGCATGTGCACGTCGGTGGGGTAAGGAAGGACGATAAAAATGTCCTGGAGCGTACACTTAAATATCGGACTTGATGTTCAATGACCCCATCGCGTCCTCAGTTTGTATCGGACTTGAGGGTCTTTTACTGGGTGAAAGGTCCGCATTGTGATTGAACATGAAGCCGTTTTTTGGGCCGTTTCCGTCCGCATCCGGATCGGACGTCCAACTATATGCTGAGGGCCTGCTTTGGGCCTGTATCGGCATCACTGCTTCGGCCGTTCCCTGACTGCTATCACTGCGGCTTCGCTGCAAGCACTCCGGATCGCGGCGGCTTCACTGCGGCCGTTGCGGCCGTTGTTCAACTGGGAGGCCTCCGTTTGCACAGTCGTGTATGCACATTGGCATCCAAGTAGACCCTGACTCTTTGATATTGTGGGATTCAATGCTTCCTCACCTGCTCACTCCCCTTATTGTGCAAATTTCCTGGTGTCTGAACGACTTACGTGCGGTCCCTCCTTCAAGCATCATTGCGACTCCTGACTTGGCACATCTCGACTGGAAGACACCCGGTCGGGAGCCTCAACTTTTGTGGAAGTATGTATCCCCTTAGCTTCAACGGTTTTCATCGCAGCCAACTATCCAGTTCTTCGGCAGTTACGTGCACTCAGCGCATGCAGCATGTGGCCGTCTCCTCGGAATCACCTTGCATCGAGTAGCGCCACGTTTGGGACGCGCATTTGTTCTTCGGGAGTTGCCTTGTTCGTCCCGGTAAGCATCTGCTTTCTAAGTCCTTATCATATCGGGCGGCCAAAATTCTTTCTGCCTTCTTGAACGCTGCGCTGATGAACTTGAGTTCATCCGAGTGTCAAACGAGATGCACAGACTACATTTTGACTTCAACTGAACCCTATTTCATTTGCAACACCCTTTGCACCCCAATCTATTTGTTCCCATTCTCCGTGCCTGGAACTGAAACGTGTGGGTTTAAGACCTTCAGAGCTCAGGTCGTGACTAGGCCCCACAGGAGCTCCCCTCAACGCCTGCGGACTCCTCGTAGTTCATGTGAGCCCTTCCTTGCAGCCAATATTTTGGAATTTTACTCTCCCAGGTTCAGTGGTTTAAAAATTATAACTGGGTTAACCAGAGAGAGTCCCCGCTTTTAGCGTGTATTCATCATTTACTTTTGCCTGTGCAGAGGCAAAAAAAAACTCCCTCGTTACCCTCGATGCCCACCGCCTACGTCACGTCCTTTGTTGCCATCGTTCTGTCCTTCATCGTCCACGTCCACGCCACCGTATCCGCTACAGTTCCCATCCTGTTTCCCTGCATGGCTTACCAGCCGAGTACTGAACATGGAGTGACCCACTCGCACCCCCGTTTCATGGCCGTCGGAGCGTTGAGTTTGATGTTTGTTGTGTCAGCTCTCGCTCTCAGACGTGTCGTGAGCGCATCACTAGCGAATCAGTTTTGAGCTGTGAGTACCGTATCCATGGGGAGCCGCCGGCTGAGAGGGTCTCGTGGCTTTCTGCTTGGCGGGCGGTGCCTTCAACTTTGTCAACCGATGAACGAGAGAGCAACACCGGCAGATCACCCACCTTCTTCACGGGAACAGTCCTCTTGGCGGGAGGCGTAGAGTTTTTTGCGGTCTTGGGCTTGTACTTGAAGTTGTGTTTTGCTTTGGACCCGGTCCTGCTCTTTTTCGGGCACTGCAAAATGGTCAGAAAGCTGAGCATTTATCCATCGGAATTAACCTACCTGCGGAAAGTCATCCAAAGTCAATTCCACCTCCTCAGGCGGACTCGAGGGTAACTGGAAAGCGCATTAATCACCATGCATCTGTAGCCGAAAGAGGGGAAATACCTTGACTTTTTTTTTGTGTTTTTTCGGCGTGGGCGGTGCAGGGCTGGGCTCAGGAGTATACTTTTCCGCGACGTTGGGGTTTGCCTCTCTGTATTTGTACATACTATCCGGCGCGCGAGTGCTTGATCGCCTCCGGGAAGTTCCCCGATCCTTGCTCAACAAATTCATTGATATGCCCATCAACGGCATTCAGGAAATCGAGAAAGGCAATCGACTCTCCGAGGAGGTCGGGATCCGTCGCCAGCTCGAAGAGGTCGTCTTTTAGCGCAACAATCCGTGTGAGTAGTGGGGGAAAATCTAGTGCCAGCGGCCAGCCAAGGTTGCGACCAATGGTGGCGAGCTTGCGCCGTTTATGTTTCAGGGAGATAGTCTCACAGATCTTCTGGTCGATCTTGTCGAGCGCATGCGTGGGTTGACGTGGATTTGTTAAAATTTTGTTACGATGAGAGATCAGGTGCGCCAGATCAGCACTCAGCGGCGTTTTTGGCAAGAGGTCGGGGCAATCAGACTTGGGGCATTTAGATAGAACCTTTGGTGGGGTCGGAAGTACCTGCGACAGTTTTACTCCACGTACATGATGCAAGGAAATCGACCGACGGGTTTTGCGGCCGGGCCAGAACTACCCCAAGGGGCGGATACGACCATCTGAAGATGTTTCTGAGCAATCAATGTGATGTGAAAAAATCGACTTACCGGCTTTGAGGAGTGGGGCTTACTCTGAGGTCGAGCTACAGGGGTTCCATCTGTTTGAGCCTACAAAGTGTTGTCAATCCCGACTTGTGGAACTGAAATCAAGCCGACCTTTTTCTGGGGGGGATTGGAACCTACATCTTCCTGACTCTCATTTTTGCGCTGCAGAAATACAAGTGTAACGGGAAATACATTGAAGATTAAAGGCAACGTACCTTCAAAGGTGATCTGTTCTCTTTGTCGGGCTTCGACGGCGCGGAGTTGCACCGAATGACTGATCAATGTACCTTCTTCGATGGTTTTTTCGCCGGTTTAGGACCCATCTTGACTTGGTGTGAGCTTCGGAAGACCGAAAACCGAGCACTAAATTAACCCACCTTCTGGACCGGAAGCTCGTTGTCGCTGTCCTCATCGCTGCCCAAGGCATCCTTAAAAGCCCGCTCACCCTCGATGTCAGACATTTCATCGTCTGAGTCACAATCTGACGCAGAATCCTCGCCCGCCTTGTCCGCCTCCTCTCCCTCTCCCTCTTCGTCCACCTCCTCCCTGTCTCCCTCAACCTCTTCGTCCGACACGGGCATTTCTGCATCGTCGTTGCGAGGGCCTCAGCGCGGTCATCGACCTTCAGCGCGTTGACCGAGTTTTGAAGAACCTTCTTCATGAGATCGCAGATGGGCCATCCACCTTCAAAATGTCTGAAGTACGGGTATTTTTCGATCATCTACCATGGAGATTAAATGGGCAGAAAACACAGGGTACTGACTACGCACCAATTCTATAACTTTGTCCACACGCGTCACTTTTTGTTTTTGGATCGTCTTGTGCCCGTTGAGGTATAGGATCGGACTATACACTGAAAAAAATGGTCTTGAGCACGCTCATGTCAAGCATAGAGTGTGAAAAGGGACCCACAGAGAGTCGATGGTACTGGGCCTTGTTGTGTGTTAGTAATAGAACCTGAACACCGTGAGCACGCTTTGGATTACAGCAGGCAAATCGGCCCTTACTCCTCATATCGCTTCAACCAGCTATTGATCCGTACTCGAAGATCCGCGATTTCATCGTGCGTAACCGTGAAGATAGGTGCCACATAGACAAACCAAAAGCACCACGCCTCGGCGTTGTACTTGGTCGGGCCATCAGCCATCGAGCGAACAAATTGTGCGGGAATATGCTTCACCGCCTCCGCTGTTTCCCTCCATATTTCTTCCCAGATCGCAGACGCTATCTCGTAGTCCTCTGATCCAACATCGAGTCCCTTGAATTTGCCGCTCCAGAGCGCCACCAATATTCGGACGATGTTCTCAAAGAACAGATGCATAAGATCCCACGGAAAAGAGCGGGCATAATTGAGAGAGCCAACCCGCCGGAGAGCAGGCAGACCCTTCAACCCCTCGTGGAACATCAACTCCCTCTTGTCCGTGGCACGTTCAAGCTTCGCCAACTCTCCTATAATCACGGCAAAGTCGGAATGCTGGCGCAGAGGAAGTTGAGTAAGGTTCCATGATCGTCTGGGGCCTCCGGGGATGTCGGGATGGGTGAAAGGGATGTACTCAGATATAGCCCATTAACTTACACCCATCAAGGAAATTCAGTGCCCTAGACCTAGTACCATTTGAGTTGAATCCAAGAAGAAAAAAATCCCGGATTCTGTGCCAGACCTAAGAATGAGGTCTCAGTCACGTTTCGATCTGTTGAAAAAGTCCACAATTGCAAGCAGAGTAAGGCGGCGAAGCGGCCGCCCAAAGACTCGTAATGCCATGCGGAGCAGTGGCCCCCAAGCACAAGTTACATGAGGAAGGCTCACCACCAGCGTTGAATATTTCTTCGCACACATGACATCCCATGTAATTCCTTCCCCGCAAACAATCAATTAATTTTGGATGTGACGGGAGCCGCTTCACCGTGCATGGCGCCTGCGTGTGAACCTATTCTGTGAATTTGGCTGGTAGAAACCTTAGTGGAATCTACCACTAAAGCCTGTAGTTCCTGAATAAAGAAACTTGGGAATGTTGCCTCAATATATCTTTGGAGATAGAACGTGAATGATTGAGTATCATAAGCTCAAACCACTAGGATCGAGAGATTCTTCTGGTGGTCAGGAACGGTAACCTTCAAGATCATCTATATTCTGGTATGGGCTTACACCGACTCGTAACCCATCCGGCGCGACTGGATGAAACTCCGAGTGAAACTAAACTCGAGTTGCATTGATAACAGTCGTGCTAGCTGACCACTTGCACAAGTGAGATATATTTGAAGCCTACTGCGAACGAATTTGCGTCGAACGTTTCAATCTCCTTTTTCTCAATCCTCGGAACGCCGCGCCGGGACCCTATGGGTCCTGCCCTCGGCGCGACGTCCCTTCGGATTTCGAAAAAAAATTATGGAGATCTTGAATGTTCCTCCTTTGTTTTCTTTCTGCTCTAAGCTTTGGTCCGAAGGTCTTTGGACCAGCGTGAAGCGTTTTGACGCCTCTAACGCCAGGGCACCCACATCACAACTTGCCGCTGTGTAATTGGGGTTGTTGCAGATTCTCTTCTGGTCGCTGAGTTGAAACAACGCCGTGCTAGCCTTCAAGTAACAAAAGACATTTTGAGGGAAACAAAGCGGTTTGAATAATGTTGAGTCCCCACGAGGATTCCAGGACTTCGGACCGGCACTGGGTTGTTTGGTGCTCACGGCAACAACAAACAATTGCCGGGGCATATATAGGGAACACTGCCACCTGATGAGTCTTTTACAGACAAAACGCCGAGCCCTAGCGTTGTGGGTCCCCGCCACTCAGTAAATACTCTAGCACATCTCTCGCCGTGGTCGTCGTCGCTCGCTCGTCCTCCCCTCCCGCGACGGTGTCTCGTTTGAGGAGAGCATTACTGCCGACACTGCACCCAAGCTTGAACTGCCCACCGGCCCCGGCATCACCCCCAACGACTACCTGAACGTCAATGGCAAGTGGGTGCATAAGCAACGAATTTGTCGCCTCGTAATTAGCAAGGATTTTGAGCCCAAGTCCATCGTTCGCCTCCTCCGCGTCCGCGGCCACACCAACATCAATGCCAAGGCACGCGACGACACGAATATCGACCCAGCTGTTCTTCTGGGACCAAACACCCTTGTCGTTGGGGACCCAATTCTCACCCTCCTTCGCACCGAGACGAAGGTCTCCCTTGCCATCCTCCGCACGACCGCCATCCACCAGGACGGGGTCTCTTGCTCCAGCATCCTCACCTCTACTATCCAAAACCCCGCAGCAAAAGTCAAGATTACCGGCCAAGTTCTGTCGATGACAATGGCACGCAAAACGGCCGCACCAGACCTCGCCGACCCACCTCCAACAAACGCGACGGTGCGCGCAGCCGATTGGCTGGACACCGATGCCGACTCCGAGTGGGGCTGGATTTGGAATGGGGAGTATTTGAAGGCCGACTCGGTCATGCGTGGAACGACGGGTGGCGACACCGCGGACAAGGTGGCCACCGACAAGGTCGTGATCGTCTCGGTTCCAGGTGTCCTCACAGAGCTTGTGAACCCAACGACGGTTGACACTAGTGACCGAGAGCCTTAATGGGTGTCTTAGTTCAGCTTCACGGTCTACCGCTGGGCTCCGGGAGTTGGCTTACCACCAGATTCCCGGAGTACTGAGGTGAACAAGAGGAACTACAATGGTCTTAGCAGCTGAGCGTTGCTAGCGGTAGCCTCATTGAGCTACGGGATTTGAACCACGAACCCTAAGGTAGGCCCCATTCACCCTGGGCAAACATCACGTGAAATTGCCTTTTTCAGAAAATGACCCCGCAGAATAATCTAGAGTTCACCTGGTGTCAAACCCCTTGACCACATTGTAGATATGTACCATATGTATTTTATCGCTGCAAAGTTTGGGGTCCAGAGCTTTGTGCTGCTTCACAATTATGCGTCCATCAAGTGACCGGTTTCACATCAGAAATTGATGGCTCGGCCTATGGTTCCTTGAATCATATAATTCAGGGACACAGGAACGCCTGAGTGCCACAAGTTTTTTTCTGTAGCTACTGTGTATGTGTAAGTATAATCTGGTTGAAGGAACTTACTGTAGCTTCATTTATTTTTGCAGCGCTCATTTGTTTCTCTCACTGTGCCAGATAAGGAAATTTTGCGTGACGTTTGCTGAGGGTGGATGGGGCCTACCTTACCTTACGGTTAAGGTAGCGGACAGGCAAATACGGTTACCCCACGTGCTGTGACCGTAACACTCCTTTTTGGGACGAGCGGTCTTCGACCGCGTTTCTTCACCACTTTTCGTAACTATTGAAAAAATCGGCCAAAACAGAGTTGTGTGTATGTACCTTAGGTGTTACTGTGAATTTTCTTGAGAGTTTTGGTGCAAAAATGAAGGACTAGTTCCAATTTCTTCTACAAAATGGTACTTTCTGTCAAAATTCTGCCCCAGACCTGAGTTTATTAGGGCAGAGTTGTTGGCTATGGCTCATCTTATTCCAATACATGCTCTGGATTTGAACTGGCTGCATTTTGGAAGGTTCAGCTTGAATTGACACTAGTTTGTTTTGGTGCTCAGCATAGCACAACAGATTGGACGACCCATGGGGGTACCCAGGTGCCAGAGATGGATGGAATACACTATAACTTTTATTTTCAAGCCTCCCAGGGAGCTGAAAGCATGTATAGTTGTGCAAGGGGCAAAGCAAACACTGGTTTGGACCATTTTGGGGAAGAAATTGGAACTAGTCCTTCATTTTTGCACCAAAACTCTCAAGAAAATTCACAGTAACACCTAAGGTACATACACACAACTCTGTTTTGGCTGATTTTTTCAATAGTTACGAAAAGTGGTGAAGAAACGCGGTCGAAGACCGCTCGTCCCAAAAAGGAGTGTTACGGTCACAGCACGTGGGGTAACCGTATTTGCCTGTCCGCTACCTTAGGAACCAGCTAACGGCTGGACCTATAACTCGAAAGGAGTAACATCAGATATGATACAAATCTCCCTGACGGTAAGACGGAAGGAAGTTAGAAAATGACACACCCAACCGTTGGCTTCCCGACATTAGAGACGGCTTGACCCGTTCTTAGCACTCCAATGGTTAGAATTTGACTCATACGGTCCTAACCATAGCGGCCGATTAGGCTCCTGACAACTGATCCAACGGCTAGCCATTGGTGGCTGTGCAACCCAACAATAACAACCCTGCCTACGGTTGGAAATCAGAACAGGCCTCTACCGTTGGAACCGTCTGACGGTAGGGGTACATGTGGACAAAAAATAAGATAATGAGACTCTACGGGGGAAGCCTCCTACAGTTGAATGGTGTTAGGGTCGAACCGTGGGAAGTTGAGTTGATGAGTTGATTGGAGTAAGTTTAAAGTCATCACTAGAGAACAGAAAGCTGGAGCAAGACAAACATAGAGTTCAATGAAAATTGGACGCAAGATTCCCACCTCCTCCCGGCCTGGCGTAGATCTGTCCATTCGATGACCGAAAGCCCAAACTGTGTCTGCCTGTCACCAGCCTCCTCGTCATGCATGCATGCCGTTGAAACGGGCAAGATGCGCTAACAGTGAAAATGGGCTAAATAAGCTCTGAATGCGGGCTAGCTGAACACTAACACACCACACACAAAACCTAACACAACACCAAATCCCCTACTTATACTTCACTAAGACTAAGCGCTTCTTCCTCAGTGAGTTCGGGTCCGAGCCGTAGTATGCGACTACTGGTTTGGATTCCTAGCACAACGAGAATTGAATTATGGCCTCAACTATCCCAACTAAACAAACACCACACTATGCGCTAGCTACCCTTGACGTTCCGAAACAAGACTTCCCAAGGTTGGGATGTACAGGTTTGGGGGTTATAAGGATGTTTACTAGGCGGACGCACAAAGTGCAGTCGTCCTAGGCGAGGTAAATGAAGTGTCTATCTGAAAACTCCCACTAATGGGCTATGCTGCTTCTTCTGCACTTCCTCTATGGCTTGGCTAGCTGAATGCTGCTAACCCCCGACTTAGACTCCTCTGAATCCAAGCTCTTTTCTGTTACACTTGGGCTTATTAAGGACCCCGAGTATTCTCTTAGCTCAACTAGTCGGTCAATGAATCGACTGGCAGTTCTACCAAAGTGCTGTGCCGGGCGTGGTCCGTTTTACGGGAGGCGTTTCCTGGTCACCCAATGTGTAGCTACCACTGAAGTCCACCACAAAGCTAGCCGCAACTCTCAAACTTAAACTCTTGTGCTCTCGGTCCTGATTTATACGTGGAGAATGGCACCGCTCACAAACTCCCAACGCGAAGCTTCGACTTATTGGTTCACACAGTTACTTCTGGATCCAACAAACAACGCTGCGATTCTTATAGACTGGACTACAACAGAGAAGGTACTTTATCTCCGCTTCGACTGGCCTGAGCACACCCTTATCGACTGAGCGATGAGCGGGGCATGAACTGGTCTCTAGCGGTATTTTATGAGGCTTTATATACTGTTCAGAGAGAAAATGATGAGGTAAAGAGAAATGAGTAAAACAGGCCGATGTTCTGGTCATGCGACCGCCTCCGGAGGACGAGCCGGGTCCATTCGTTGTCTAGGCTTGCCTAGCTGGCCAACTATCTGACCATCTCGATAGCCAAGCCGGGTATAATTGCCTTTCTCAGCGTGCTAGTCTGCACCCGAGCAACTCTCCATGTGCAACTCCACTCCGGAACTACCATTCCCGGTGCAGCTTGCTCATAATCACGCCATTCCACCCCGCTATCTTACGCACTGAACATCCTAGCATTCATCCACCATCTTCTGGACGACTCGGATATAACAATCCCCTTGATGTGCTCCGCCCCAACGATCTTGTATCCCATGACTCCATCCCGCCAGCGCGTGTGAGTAATGTTCAGCTTGTCGTTCACCATGATGTCACACAGCGCCTGGCAGTCTGTTTCCAGCTTGACTGGCTGTCCCCAGATAATGTCAGAAAATTTGTCGGGCAAAAACTTGAGCGCCGCAAATTCGAGCAAATGCGGCTGGTATCATTCCTCTGCCAGTGATGTGCGCTTCGACGCGAACGCAATCGGATGGCGGCACACAATGGCTTTGCCGCCGGGCAACACCGACCGCATTTTCTGTGACAATACTCCCGCAAAGGCAGCCTGGCTCCCGTCCGTGGTGACGATGAACGGGAACTCGTGCACGTTCTCGAACCGTGGCGCCTGCAATACCGGGTCAGAAATCATGATGCGTTTGAGATTAATGAAGCATTTTGAGTGTTCCTCCGTCCACACGGGTAACAGCTTGAAGTTCTTCATGGTGGTCCGGAAGATGTGCTTCTTTGCGCCTGCTGGAACTTCTGCCAACCTGACCAAGTCGCGCAACGGCTTCTCCACGCTCGCGTACCCCTGGATCAAGTCGCAGAACTATGATGTCAGTCCCAGAAACGCATGCAGGTTCAGCGCATCCTGCGGCTGCCTCCATCCAACTATTGCTGTGAGTTTTGCGGCATCAGCGGCAACACCCCTCGGTCCTACAGTTGCCCCTGCAAACACCGTCTCCGTCATGAAAATGAAAGCTTTGTCTTGGTTGCTGACAACGACATATCTTCAGCGCGGAAGCGGTCGAGGATTATTTTGAGCTTCGCAATCATCTCATCAAAGCTGTCTGCCGCCGTTCCACCGTCGTCGACGAAGAGCTCCATGATCTCCTTCACCAGCAAATCATGCAACTTCTGCGCACACATATACCCGAGTTCCGTCGGTGCATCTGTTAGTCCAAACGGCATGCGCAGGTAGGCATAATACCCCTTCCCTGGTATGAACATGACAATGTATGGCTGCACCGCCTCGTCGACCGGTATGGCAAAAAATCCCCATGCAAAATCAAATGCCGAAATGTATCGGTGCCCCGACAGCCTACGCTGCTTGTCGCGGATATCGCCCTGTGGTACGGGGGCAACTTTCAGCAATTCGTTGAGTTCGTGAAAGTTTTGGCAGATTCGCCACTTTGGCGCCCCAGGTGCATCCGCCATGTACCAAAGCACGCATGAAAACTACCAGTTTTCTTTCAATTCTGAACCTATTCAAAGGTCAAAGGGAGACTAGGATTAGAGAGAGCACACTCTCCTCGGAGTGGTATTTTACACCTATGACGGCTGAAAGTCAATGGGACACTAGTTACTCAATGCTCAACAAGGCTTCCTTACGGGAGAGGTGTTTGGTTTTCGAGTCAACCGTTGAGCTCCGAGAGTTGGCTTACCACCAGACTCCTTGAGTGCTAGAGGTGATCAAGAGGAACTATGGGTCTTAGCGGCTGAACGCTATTAGCGGGGCCTTGTTAAAGAATAACAAAGTTGAACTTAGAATGACTCTCCCGGCAAGCAGACTGAGCTCTACCGGCGGCTTCACGGCCCACCAGGAGAGTATTGGCCTTACGGGAGAGCATCAGCCTTATGGGCGGCAGTCTCAACTCAAGTTGAGTTTCGGCCCGCCGGGAGACCTGTCTGGGTTCACCGTTGAGCTGCTCGAGTGCAACTCGGATCAGAGAATCAAGATGAGCCCCGTTGCAAATGATGCAACGGAGTTTAGGTTGAAGTAGAAAGACAAGACTAGTGACCATTCATGTAAACCATCCTCCGGGAAGGTTGTAAAGAACATGTCCAAAAGACTACACTAGAGGGAGGATATGGGACAGCCAGGGCTCTCCGGGAGAGACTACTCTACGGGCGGAGCTGTCTGTTGGCAGATGATTAATCTCGGGACTTGAGTTTCAGGTGGAGATCCTCGACGGTTGATCACTGCATGCCCGTGTGATCATAAGGTCTCCGGGAGGAGTGTTGGGATAAGACAAGATTTAGATATGTGAAGGCTACCGTAGAAGGGTTCAATCTCCGGGGGAGCACCATGCCTTCCGGGCAGGCAGCTTCAGCCACAGAGTGCCTGACGGGAGGCTCACAGGAAGACAAGGTCAGAGGAATAATACACCACCGGGCAGCCTGCCTCCGGTTGCCATGAGCCCACGGTCAAGGAAATACCAAGGGTGCCATTGGCTGCTCGCCCGTAGATCCTCCCGGAGGATCAATCACGACATAATTATACCATCTCACAACATTCCGAATCCATTCCGAATATTTCCTTTTAGCTTCTTCAGTTTGTATAAATACAGTAGAGATACACCAATGTAACCCAGTGAATCCAGCCCCCCCGCTGTTAGTACCTCAGAGATAAGAGAGACAAATCAGATTTGTTGGAAAGCAATCAGACTGGCGAGCTAGTACGTTCCGTGAACCACGCCCTTTAAGACCACTGTAAGTGCGGAGGACTAAGCCAGTCCTGCCGCCCGTGGAAAGCAGCCATTCTACAGATCTTGCCGTCGATCGAGCTTGCTCTCTTCCGCCGACATTGAGCTTAGCTCTGTCAAGAGATCTGCTTGAGGAAATAAAGGAAAACTCTGACCTTTCGGTCTACCGGTTGACTGCTCTGTGGCAAGAGTGGACACCGTAGCGTTGTTAGTACACAATCCCTGCATTCTGTGCTCGATTCTAGCTCTCTAGACTGTACAATAATCCTACAGGAGGTTCCTGAGATAAAGATATTGAATTGAAACCCGCAATTGAACTATACAATTTAGTTAGCGGTCTGCTTGTCGATAACACTTGAAAGCAACACTCTTGAGGGACGAGACACCTGTCCCACTACCCCGAACTCACACACACGATTAGCTTTGGTTATTGGAGTTTGTGAGATTAGTTAGATTTGGTTGGTTTTGGTTGGTGTTAGTTGAGTTGATAGCTCGCTGCGCTGGTCCGACCGCCGGTCTGTTGATTTCACGGCTGCACCCGAGTGCACCGTTTCAGCAGTAAGTCGTACACTGGCTCCAAGCCCATCCGCACGCACTCATCGTTTAAGACATGCTTCAGCTCGTCTCGCATTAGGCCACCCCCGTCATGCTCCTTCTGCGCCAGCTTTATTGGTGAAACGCACTTGACGTCCCGAGGATGGATAGGCCGGATGATACCTGCTTTCTCCATGAGCTCGACCTGCTCGTGGACATATTTTGCCTGCGGTGTCGTCATCGGCCTTTGGTGAACCTTCGTGCTAAACACCTGGTCGGCTGGAATTTTGGGAGCATAAACCGCCCCTTTCACCGGACAGACCTCGCTGACAGCGAGCGCGAAAATGTCAGCATAACTACCCACCAACGCCTGCACTTGTTCCCGTTGGGCGTCAGTGAGGTCTGGTCCCAATTGCACCAGCCACAAAACCTCAGCAACACGGGCTGGGTTAAACGGATCGGTCGCCCTCGTATACACGGAAGTGATTGCAACTGGGGTATATGCATCTGCATCGTATATCTCGGTGCCAAGTGTGGTGCTGGAATTGTGGTCAGCGAAGACGTTCCCGATGAGCATAGTTGACTCGGTGAGTACTCCCCTAACGGGGGCTGCGCTACTATCCCCCGTTGAGTTTTGGCACGTGTGCAGCCCTTCAGGCTGCACCCCAGGGCCAAGCCCATTATCATGCTGCAACACCGATGGTGGCCCCTCCACATCTTCGACTTCCTCCATCGTAACTCTCCGCTTCCGCGTCACTTTCTTCTCAATCCCCGACCACTTCACCGTTACCTGCTCAACTCCTTCGACACCCACAGAATCTGAAATAATGTGCTGGTGAAAGTTCTCCGGTATAACTGTTTTTTGTGAAAAGACTCGCCTCGAGGGGGTGTTCGTAAACGAATCAAAAACCCCCTTGAAGGCTTCAGGCGCGCCGGCCATTTTTGCCGGCTTGAATGATGTCCACCCCCGCTGGTTAGGCAACGATGCATGGGCATCCCCCACTGTGATGTCCACAACGTCCTTTGCATAGCCAATCACCAAGATGGGGTGTTCCCACTGAGATCTAGCGTGTTGGTGCTTTGGTTGTAGGCTAAGACAAGCTGATCCGCCCTACGTGGCTATGCTCGGATCTCCCCGCCTCACACGGCCAAACACCCCTGACCCGAACCTCCTACCACACCGGAAATATTGTAACAGTTGACAATGGATCTTTATCGCACAAAGACGAGACAAAGGCTAGACAAAGAGCAGGACCAGCTCAGGGCAGGATTCCCCACACCTGGGAAACCTCCCTTGCCCTTTGTCTGGCCTTTGTTCACCCTTTGTTTCGCAAAGAACCATTGTCAAATTGACACATTACCTTTTGATATCTCCGGTCCAGCTGCGATGGACCTGCGTTTATCGCACATGGCTTTCATGTGCCTGGGTCTTTGCCCCTAGTGTAACCAGCCGGGCTCAGAGCCCGCCTTGTCTGTGTGGGAAAACCGGGATTCAGCGTGGGGTTTGGGGCAAAGCCCTAACAAGCTGTAAACCCGCCAAGCTTGTTAAGCAGTACAGTGATAGGATCTCTTTACCAAGGCTGTCCGTGACTTTATATGCAGGGTTTCTTTGACTTTCGGCTTGTGAGCTTGTCGGCTAGCATTGCCAAGCCAAGAAGCCGAGAAAAGGCGCAATTAAAATGTCAAATTGCTGATGTGGTCGGTAGGTAGGTGGGTAGGTATCATTACACGGCCGGTGAAAAGACTCATAGGCAAGATTGTTATCCAGTCCTAATGTGTCACTGATCGATTCGGATCGGAGTCAGAGTTTGAACCACGGTCATGTGCGATTCGGCGCGATCGCGATTCGGCTGCCCTTCGAAAATGGGTCCCAGAATTCGACGTCACCTTCGGAGGCCGGGTTCGGAAGGGCGGAGCAAAATAAGGTGTTCAAATTTCCCCTCAACCCAAAAAAATCTGGAGACCGAAATTCAGCCTGCAGGATGTTTCAATCTGCAAGATATTTTTCCACGGAAGGCGCACGAGAGTATCTGAGTGTCCTTCCCATGAAGATTCTAATCACATTCAAAGTGTAGATGGCATCTTCACACAATTCTCAGGATATGTCATAAAACTCTGGGCATGTCAATCAGTAGTGATAATGGTCTTTCGACTCACCGCGGCCAAACCAGTTGGAGGATCAAAGATTCACCATATGCTTGACCGATGAAACACCAAGAGATACAGAGAATCAATCAACATTGACTCGTAAATCCCGTATGAACATCGATTCCAGAGCTGCAGGGCAACACCGTTGAGTTGAAAACAGTTACGTATCTGGGGATATATTCCGCACCCGTCCCCTTCCAATGCTCGGCCTGATAGAAGATAGATGAATGTGCACCTTCCGAGGCAACCATCTGACCATCTGATTTTAAGTGTCCAAAATGCCAGTTAGCACAAGGTGCAGCTTGTATCACACGGCCAATATCCACAGCCCCGGTGTACGCAAGGTAATATAAGGAGGCCAACCGCATCTATGCTTGCTCCCGCATTCCAAATGTCAAGTGCATCTATTGTCCCCACCCGCCAAGGTCTCCATCCAACTGAAACACATACCACCCCAAACACACAGACGGAATCCCAGTTCGACTGGGAAGATAACAGGAGCTATCTTCTGAGTAAAGAGGACCGCGGTAAGACCAATCCTTTGTAGCGCGATATGTGCTCAAACCAAGCTCAGGTGATATACCAAATGAAGAATCAAGCATTCAAGCCAGAAGTCTCCTCCAAGGACATCTGCGCACTATATGTTTCATACTGCATATTTTGTTAGTCGGAGCTCATATTGTGCTGCTGATCAGCCACCTGCAACACTGGGAACATCTTTTTACCTTTCCGTTGGAGCACCAAGCATCGATCTCATTCTGGACTACTGTGACCAGTCAGGCCATTGGAACGGTAGTCTCAAATTGACTGACTCGATCTTATTGCTCACGATCCTTCGCAGATCTACACTGCACTTCTCCTGTTTCTGACCCAGAAGCTGGCAATGCAGTGCAACTTTCAAACCTGGCAGACGTTGACAGCAACCCATGACAGTATCTCTTCCTGGGCTGGACTGGGGTCCGCTTTGGCCACCCTGTATAACCAGATCTCCGTCCCGGCATCTGTCTTCGGAACGTTCCACGTTGTTGGGTATCTCGCGTGCATTGCTATTCTTCACACAAGCATACCAGCAATTATCTCTGTTGGAACCTTCACCGCCACAGTCGCATTGCCTGCAGGCACAGTTGGACTTCCACAATATGAGAATTTGACAGCTGTTAAGTGTGTATATCCTCCGTTTAAGGGGTGTCCCGAATTGAGATGTTTTAGTTCAACTCGTGCCTTTATGACAACATTTCCAACAAGTTTCCTGCCATGGCGCCAGATTTTCAATGACTCCCCAATTGTTGGCTTGCACAACAACAGTTTGTACGAAGTCCTCCAGAGCACAACAATTGCGAAGGGGAGTGCCCAGGTGACTGCCAAGGGATTTAATGTTACGTGTGGGTATATTCCTGCATTCAAATGGGAAGCTGGAATTGGCATTCAACTCATCAAGGACACTACTCTTTGACCCTGAATGTATGTTCACTTCTTTGGCCAAGAATGTGCTTGACTGAGAATGTCCATGTAGTGTGGCCTTCCAACTCACTCACAATATACACCTCAGACCAACTACCACCAGAAAAAAACTCAGTGGTGATTTCCACAACCAATATAGTCCTGGACTCACAAGGCAACCAAGGCTCACCCATTGTTCTTAGCGACCAACCTCCCTCCATATTGAACAATTTGACCACCTACAATCTGACCATGTCTCAGTTTCAGTTCTTACAATGCTCGAAGTCATTGATTTCTCAGTCTGGACTGATCAATGCCCAAACCAACACCCTGGATATTCTCTACCCATCTACAAGCAAAACCCAATCCACATGGAAGGCAGCGGCCAATCTGGATTACAGTATCCAGGACAACACCCTCCTAGGCGGTGACTTGGTATGAAATCTCATTTTCCTAAGGGTGAGCCAAGACTGAATGTTTCCTAGTGGACCAACATCTTGAATGCGCCCCCTGGAACTATGTCCAATGGTATAACCCAGTAAGAAAATGTGATATGGTCTGCGAGGGAAATTGATTGGCATTATCACCAGATATCTTGAATCATATCTTGGTCTCGATGAGATTGAATCTCTGCTAAATCCCTCAATGAAGTCCAAGAGATTGATGCTGCATGATATTGAAAACGCATTATCCAACCTTTTGGCCATGACCTTCTGGATAGGTAATTTGTTCCAATGCAGTGGACTTCAAATGACTTAATTTTGTCGAGGTGCAAACATACATCCAGACCCCTGGTACATGCGGTTCTCTGATTTCTCCTCCCTGGATCCAAAGCAGGGAACAAGTCCAGTGGTAGCCTCAAGCAAGACTATTCTCCAGCAAGAAACCTTGCGTTTGAGATTGGATGTGAGCAAATCACTGATACGCTGAGTTTCTAATCAAATTCAATTCTAGTCCAATATCATTCCAGTAAGTAGTGTCAGTCAGGCTCTCTGGTACATTAACTTACAAACATGCAGATTACACTTGGCTTTGGGACTTCGCTCCTGCTGGCCATGATATGCATTTCATTGCTCCATAGCGCTGTGAAAGAGAAGGGAGCTATTGAAGCCAGTGGCATACTCCACAACATCTGGCTTTGGCGGTCTCATCCAAGACTCAGAAGTCTTCTGTCAGATATCAAACAGCCAACAGAAGCCAACCTTCGCACCGCAGGGTTAATACCAATTCAGTTATCTGCAAAAGATATGGGTTCGGAAGATATGCAACAACCGGGAAACCCCAGGTCTTTTGGTCTTGACCACCACAGTTTGACATCAGGTATGAATCCATATCTCTGAATCATTGAGGAGCTCAGCAGTGATGACTTTCGGCAGCATCCTCTTGGTCCAAACTGTTGTTTCCTATGTGCATCACATTCCACGTGTTACTCGTTGTTATTTTTCTTTGCCTACTAGGGCTGTCCATTTCCGAAGCAGAGCACAGGATTTCATTTTCCCTCGATAAGCAGCACACTGTGTCATTTTGGTGCAAAGTGGTAGCAACAATATTCGGAACGGTATGTATATACAAACAACCTTCTAACTACCTGACACAACATAACCCTCCTTGTCAGGTTTACTATACATTACTCGTCTATCTGACACAAAGATCAGCAATGACCCGGATTTTTCAAGAACACTCCACACTTACAGCAACCCACGACCAAGTTTCAGCATGGGCAGGGATTGGATCTGCAGCTATAACTTTGTCCAAGCAAGTGACATCACCCTCTTCGGTTCTTCGCATCTTCGCAATCTCCTTGTATCTATCAACTGTCTCCATTCTTCATGTAACAACACCTGCCCTTGTCTCTGTGGAATCATTCAATGTTACAATCACCACCTCTGTGCAGACCAGAGGCATTCCCGAGTTCCCAGACCCGCGTGATAAGTGAGTATACATATTGCCTACTTGATTTTCCTCATCCATGCATTCTCCAGTTCTACACTTCTCTTTTTTCAGAACACTGGGGTGATCCTGCCATGGATTACACAGCTCAATGGATTGATAAGACTTGGGTTGTCGAATGGGAGCTTGTATGATGTGATGACCGATGCCTACCCCGGTAGTGTGACAGCACAAGTGCCAGCCATAGGCTTTGATATCACATGTGGATATCTCACTGGTGTAATTGCAAAGCCAATCGACCCAAATGCTTCATGGACAGAATACAATGTCTCTTTCCCAACAGAGCAGTTGGAGTGGCACTCTTGGTCCACACCAGGTAAGCTCCTATATATATGGTCTCCGCATTTACACATTGACCATACACTAGGCTCCAACACCATTGTAATTGCAAACCAGCTCAGCAGTGGAATTGATATTGAACTCCCCACTAACTCCATCATTCTCTACACCCAGAGTCTTATCTCTGACTCCCACGGCACTATAGGACCCTCGATGACAGTACCCCAATCCAATGTTACTGTTCAGTTCCTCCAATGCACCAGGTCATTGGTCTCTCAGACGGGTCAGGTGGATACTGGCTCCAGATCAATCATTCCCGACTCTCTATCTCCAGTAATTCAAAAGAAAAATTCAACATGGGCGAGGTATCAATCTCCACAAGCTGCCAATAGCACATCACTAGTTGAGGGAGATGATGTAAGTGAACGGGAATGAGTTTCAATGCATTGATACATTTTATCAGTGGGCACAAATCCTCGCTAGCTTTGATCTGACAGATATCCTTTTTATACCGGGGAATTTTTGGAGTCCGGATTGGGGCTCTATGTACGCCAAATGTTTGGGCTGAGCTTTTTTTCTGACCAATCTCAATTTATGCACCCAGATATCTTATGCAACAATTGGGCCTAGAGCCACCCATCAGCATTGTGGACCAAGACACGGATACCTCCACCTCCACCTCTGAGCTACTATATCTGCATGATATCGAGAATGCAGTTTCCAATCTTGTAGCATCAACTTTCTGGATAGGTAAACCGTACTCTTATGCTCTGCCTAAGTGTTTCACTCTATGCATCTCAGGAGGCCATATCCAGCCCATACAGGAGATGCAGAGGCTCCAACATGATGACAAGATTCCGCGCCCGGTTCTATCAACCACGTCTACCACAGTGCGCCAGGATTTGCCTGCTGCAAGACTTGATGTATGTGGCTTACTTGCTTCATTTATATTTGCAACTCATCACACTTCAGATGAGTGTAGTTGCTGTATGCGCTGTTGTTTCTCACATGTAAAATTTGACCATATCTAGGTTTCAATTGGCCTGGGCGCCTCAATTGTGTTGCTCATCCTTGCCATCACTCTTTCCACCCACCAGAACCAGTCTATTCTGTCCATGTATTGCCTGGGATTCCTTCACATAATTTGGGTTTTTCAGCACCACCCAAAATTATCCCAAGTCCTCGAGCAGGTTGAGGAACCTAATGATTGCAATCTACGGGCTGCAGGGCTTGTAACAGTGCGATTGTCAGATGTGGTGTTGGAACAGCATCATTGACTCGGAGTTGGTTTGCCAATGCTTGAATTCCTACCAAATGCAAGTTCTATTGTGATACATATCATATAATTATATATCTTGTCTGAGATTGGAGGCTATTAAAAGTTGTTGTGGGGAACCTGACTCGAAGTGAGTTATTTTGAGATGATTTTCCTTTGTATTCTTTAAGGCAGAATGTCCATAACATTCACACCGGCAATCACAAAATTTCGGATGAGCCGAGCCCGAAGTCGAAATTCAAACCGTCGAATTGACAATAGTTGGGCCTGATTCTCTGAGTTTTGTAAAAGAATTTGTGTGCACTGAAAGCCAAAGAAAAGTCTTTGTATTCAACTTCACTGAAACTTTAATGGTACTCAAAGTTTCAGTTTACAAATAGTGCGAGCTGAAATTGTGTTGCGCCTTCGTTGATACAGAGCCGATCACAGAACTGGTGGAATCGTAGAGGCCCAGCCCCGTATGACTTCCGCGACTTCTCTATCGTAGTGCGAAGGAGGCCCTCGAAGATGTGCATCAACACGAATATCGGCCTGCGTCATGCGTTGGTGGACCGCGAACGCGTAGGGCGACGTCCAGAGCAAAACGCGCCTGTCCGCGGGCACCACCGGTCAATAGATGCCGCCGGTGAGAGAGTTCCCTGCCCGGGGCTTGCGAGCTTGCTTTGGCGGCAGGGAATGCGCGGCGGCACGACGCGGGTCTTGTTTGGCATCGTCCGGAAGGAGAGAGCGGGGCGGCGGCAGAGGGAGCGACGCGACGAGGACACTGAAACAATATGTGTCAATCAAGAAAGCCGCCGAGCGCGGGCATTGGCGATGCACGGCTCTGGATTCGATGCAGGATGGGATGGGCGTGCTTAAGACACTTGAGACGGAGGCAGGAGAAAAGATGCGCTGTCAGCGGGTCAGTAAAAATATGAGGGCCTCGGACTTCCACGCACTGTCCCGGGGTCGAATAGCGAACAAGACCCGAAGGATGTGATAAAGACGGTGGTTTGCGATGCGGAGAAAAAGAGGATGTCGTGCGAGGCGGCGAGTACGATAAGGATAAGAGGGAAAATAAACGAGATTCTGAGACGGGCGATGCATGTGAGGCAGGAGGCGGAGGACGGGGATGATCTTCAAAATGCAGTGAGGATAACGAGAACAAACTGTGGGGGTAAGACGACGAAAAGGGAAGAAAGGGACCACCTACCAAGTGACCATGATAATGGGATGTGGGATGCACAATAAGTCACCAGTCACCGGGGACGAACAGCTCGGTGAGGTCGGGGGGATGGGCGAAGCGTCAAGTGAGACGGTGCGTGACTGGACGTGAGGTACTAACTACAACAATCAGTGTGTCCATTTAGTGACCAATTTGCATGCAGTTTGAAGCAGGAACATGACCTCAAAAATGCGAATCTAATGATACCAAATACTCCTGCTGTGGTGATATACAGAGGTCGAGAAAAATTGCAGCCTTATTGCTGAACCTTTAGGTTTGGCTACCCTGGGGAACTTGGGTTTCGGCCTTAACTTTGCTACATGTACAAACAAATCTAGTAAGCAATATTAGTTATTGGGCCGGCATCTCTGTAACGGGTGCTCACACAGCGCAAATATTCTGAGACTTCCGTAGACGATTTATGGCATGTTAAACAATCATTCCAAATGATATCGCAGACACAAAGTCCAAATTTGCGAGAGGGAATCGCTCGCCATCAATACCGTGACCACATTGGTGTCTATTCAGTACTAAGCAGAAATGACTATCAATGTCATACACCATTAGTGATCATGCCGGCATCATTGTTGCCATACTATCGGCTCCAGCCGGTCCGAATTTTCCCAATGGGTCCGAATTTCATTTCTTTCTCGCTCCCTTCTCCTCCTACCCCTCGGAGTTTTCCGGGATTGGATCCTGTAGTACGATAATTTGTTACCGATCCATCAAACTTAGGGTGATTTGTTACCACAAATATGTTCTGCTTATACCCGCCGTGATGCCCCAGAAAAATTGGAGCTCGATCTTCCGGTGCATATATTACATTCTGTCTCTTTAGATTTTCTTCCCAGGGGCAAATTCGCAATAGAGAAGGGCCTCCTTCGGTGTCATCCGATTTCCGCTGATTGATGGTGATTCCCCTGCTACGGATGCGGGGCCGAGTTGGTCGATGATCACTGTGTTGTAGGCGAGAATCGAATGTGTCACGCCGCTAATGATGGCTCTCAATTTTAACAAATCCCTTCAATTGCAGTTTCAGTTGCTGAAGTAAGTTTTCCGGTAGCCACGGAATCAATCCCTCGTCGAGTCGTCATAAGCCTTGAATTCTCTGATTGTTGGGTGGTATGAACACCTCGAACGGTCAAATGAACCGATGAAGTTGATCTTCGACCATTGTGGCTCGGCCCGGAGAACATTGAAGCAACTGAGGCACCGGTGAAAGTTGTTGTGCGCAGAGGGACGTTACAATTATCACCACCGTTTCACAACTGAGGAATATGCAGGTACCTCGGGTGCAAGTATCAAAAAATTGAGCAAACTCAAGTGTTCGGAGGGATGCCGATATGCCGTGATACACGGCACTTTAGCAGCAACAAGTTGCCCGGTAGAGGTGCCCAAAGTCTCAAACCCTCTCAATTTATGGTGGATAGATAGTCGATAAAATGTACCCGGCCCATTCCAAGGCTCTTTTCTTCTTGAAACACCGATAAAAGGTTCACACTCTTTCGGCCTGTGAGATATTCTACCCGAGTTCGGAATACAACGGGGACAGCTACGCGAGATCAATTCCACCCGATTCTCTGAGAGATTCTCCACCCCAGCGGATTCGATCTTCTGAGTTTTTGGGTGAATTTCATAGTATTGATTCCTCCCTCTGCGACCGCGTGCCAAGAAGAAAATTAACCCCGGTGCAGGTCACCACGAACATTTATCTTCCGGCGAGTGTCAGCCTTCCCACGCAAATGGAAAGTGGGCACTTGTCGGGTTCCCGTGCTGACATTAAGAAAGATGGCCACTCATCATTTGCACATATCTGCAAGACAGTCTGGTGAACAGTGAAAAAATGATGAAGCTTTACGCAATCCGAAATGCACCAAGCCCGAGGCCAAAAAAAAGGTAAAGTTTATTCTCGCGGGCAGCTGTCATGGTTTTACAGCGTAGTTCTGGAGAGGCAGGTTGGGCTACCAGACCCTGCTGCGCACAAAATAAAGCAGTGGTCGCCCGGTGTGATTACATGAACACTGATGGGAACCTTATTGTGCCGGTGAGCTCTACAGCACCCCGAACGGTGGCACTCTGGTCCTGGCTTACCGTGCCCCCAATGTTATGAAGGACTTCAAAAAATGACAGGGGTGATATGCAAGTCGATAAAAAGGTGCGTGCTCAATCTTGTACCACTTTCAGTCACTAATCAGTACTCGGCAGCTTTACCACTTGGTTGAGGACCTTAAACTTGACTGTGGTGATGGGGAGCCATGGGATCCGCCCATTCCCACCATGCCCGAGCATCATACCTACTCGCCTGGTGCGAGCCCGAGGAAGCGAGCTAGGGATGGCGTAATTAATGCTGCGTTCAGCTCTGCCACCAGAAAAAGCTGAGACGCAGTGGCAATTATTTTATAGCGGTCCAAAATCCCTTCCTTGTGCCTCCCCTCGTATCATTACTGCACTTCCATTACATTCCCCACTTCAGCGCATTCTATCAAAAATTGTTGTACTGTAATGCCCATTTTAATCTCATTGACCTTCAGTTGATCAATTTCGGTAGCAGCTATGCCGCTCGTCGCTTTACCCACCAGATATTTTCTGGCAGCATTGTTTGCTCCGGCTCGGTTCCGACATTCTGGAAGGATAAAGATTCCCTCCCGAACTTGAACCACTCTTTGCCGAACCCTTAGGTTTGGCTACCCTGGGGAACTTGGGTTTCGGCCTTAATTTTGCTACATGTACAAACAAATCCAGTAAGCAATATTAGGCTCATGGGCCGAGGCCGTTGCTGGCTTATGCCGAATCGGGCATAAGCCACATAAGCCTTAATTTGGTAAGCAAGTGTGCTCCGTGACGCCGGTTCGAATCCGCGAGAGAGATTCTATTGTTTGCTGCAAACTTTACTCAACGAGGTAGTTTGAATTTTTACAAGACATGACCCAACAGACTAGAGTTGGTATGAGCAGAGGACCGCAGCTGCCTGTCATTGAATCTCCTACCACTCAACCAGCGTCGTTTTTGCAAGTGTTGAATAAACAAAACAAAACAAAAAATGTGCCAGTTCCAAGCCAGTTCTGCATGTAGCAGGTTTGCTCAATGGATACAAAACAGATGTCATAGACAGGAGGAAATATAATTTCCTCCCATGATGCACTCCAAGTGCAGATGGGCAGTGAATTGGGAACATTCCTGATATTCCGCTCTAGCAAAGGCAACATGTGTGAGGTGGGAGAAAAATAACTAATGGGCACTTCATTCGGACGATTGAAGCAGAGCTTGTGAAACAATACAAATTCCCACATACCTCAAAAGATGCCTGCTTCGACCCAGTGTCATCGTCAGAGGTTCAGCAGACCATCCTCGGATTTGCACCTACGGAACATAACTTGTCCTGTGAAGAAACTTTAACAAAGTGCGGCCCTCCAGGGAGCAGCGAGACAGTGGTTTCACTGTAGGATACACAAGTCTACCATTAACTGTACTCCTTATGAGCAACATCACACAATTGAGTTCGAATTTATCTGCCTTGAATTTAATACACATCCCAGAAGAGGCCCTGTGAAGGTCCTGCCAAGGGTTGTCCGAAAACTTGAGGGCGAAATTTTGTGTTTTAATTGTCCTAGAATTGGGTTTTTGGGGCCCAGATTTCCAAAACCGTGTCCATTATTTAGGTTTTTGAGGGCTGGACACCAAAACTTTCTCCAAGTTGTGCCAATTGCAACAACCAGTGCCTTGGCCTCCTGGTTCGTGAGAATCATTTTTATGCAGTCTACCATTACTCAAGCTCATTTTGAGGTGCTCGCACATTCTCCGCCGGCGAAAAATCATTTTTAGAGGGCGAAAATGCGATTATGTGATAACCCTTGTCCGAATTTGGGTTTTTGAAGCCAAGACCTGGCCAAAAAAAATGGGTTTTGACGCCAGAGTCGGGCATTTTGGGCGTAAAACCCTTGGCAGGAGCTTCACAGAAGTTGAAGCCCTGTTAGACTTCAAAGTATCCATAAAGCAGAGGGAGGCAGGGCGAGATTGAGTGCAAGAGCAGAAGGCCGTAACGCGTGCGGATCCGATCGGATTCATTGGACGGACCCGCGCCGAGATCGGAGATATATATCTTGATTCTCATTCGCTGGGGTGCATCACTACCCACTTGATATCTGGCGCTCGTTGATTTTTGGTGAGCTCCCGGGTAGAATTGAGCCGGGAAAAGTGGTCTATTGTGTCTAAAAGGTATGTTATAATCTCCCTTCCTTTTCTCTCTTTTTTCTCTTTCCTCCTCCTGATAAAACTTGATAAAAAACCCCCGACAACAGACATAAGCCATGAGCCCAATATTAGTCATTGGGCCGGCATCTCTGTAACAGGTGCTCACACAGCGCAAATATTCTGAGACTTCCGTAGAAGATTCATGGCACGTTGAAAAATCATTCCAAAAGGTAAGCAGAAAGGACTGTTAATGTCATAAACCATTAGTGATCATGGTGTTGCCATACTATCGGGTCCGAAGTTTCCCAATGGGTCCGAATTTCATTTCTTTCTCGCTCCCTTCTCCTCCTTTCCCCTCGGAGTTTTCCGGGATTGAATCCTGTAGTAGTGTGTCATGTTCGTGTCAATTTACTAGGGAATCGAAGGATAGGGAGATATAGATACTGTACTTTTTCGTTCAAATCGACAGGGGGGTGACGCGTGACACATTTTACCTATTCGACAATTCAACAGCCGGCGAAATTTTGCGTGACACCTCGAAATAAGGCTCCAACCACTTGTGTTTATAAATGGTTTTAAACCCTTAAAACCGTTTTTATTTAGGTTTAGTTTGGAGGGGCCGGCAAACCGTAAACATAACGATTTTAAACGGTTTAAACCGTTAGATTTTCACGCAATTTACCGGCGGCGGCAAAGACTTGGCGCTGATCTTGATGATCTCGGAACCTCATCCGTGTGTTTACGAGCCCATCATTTGTCCTGTGTTCCGCCCTTCCACAACCTTCCATTGAGATCCATCGGCAGAGCACGGCTAATAAAATGTGACCTGAATGTGACCGGACGCGTCTTTTCCTCCCACCATGTCGACTGGTAATCCCCCGCCAAAGCCCCGCCCGAAACGAAACCAGACCGCTGCGTCTCGGCTCACTGATCCCTCCAATGGCGAGCCTCCTAGCTCCGTGCACCAGGCTGTCTTACAAGACACTCAGATGCGTATCGCCCACGGTGAGTCGCGTTCTCTCACGTCGCGGGCTTCTTTGACATAAACTGTCTACTAGTGAATAAGATCATGGGCTACATTCAAGCTATCGATCATCTATCGTCTGTCCTACCCCCGTCCATCGCCGAAGGCACCGAGGGTGGCGAGATTCATCGCGTCATCACGACTCTTCCCGGTCTGGATGCCGATTGCCCTCAGTCTACATTCAACCGCCGCTTTGATGTTCTTTTTAAGGAGGATGCTCAATGCCGGAAGGATGGCCGGCTCCACCACATCCGCCGCGGCGAATACGGTATGGACTTGGTGGTGCAGTACCTTCGCAGTATCAAGTGGGCCACTCCTGTCATGAACCTGCCCGGGGCCGAGGAAAAGTTAGTGCGCGTAATCAAGGAGATGGAATTCCTCAGGTCCGCCTTCTTTCGTGTTTCTTATTGCTGTCATTCCTGAGCTTCTGCAGCGACATGACTGCGGCCGAGGCAAAGAGGGCGGGCAAGCGGAAAGCCGGGAAATCAAAGCCCGACGAACCGAACAAGGTCAAGAAAACTGCGAAAGCGGCGCCACCGTGAGTCTTCTATTAATTCTAACTCAGCATTGTCAGTCCGGGCTTACGTGGGGACGCTCAGCGTTGACCCGGATGCCGGAGACGGCGATTATAACCCCAATAAACCTACGGTGGTGCTCTCCGAGGAGGAGGAGGACGACGATCTTGAAGATCCAGTTCCAGAGACCGCGGTTAGTTATCACCGCCGCCACCATTACTCATCTCATCGTTCCGTCAGGGTCCGAAGAAGCGCAAGATTCTGCTCGTAGACGGGGTGCACGCCGCTCCTCCCAAGAAAAAGGTTCGTGAAGTCTCTTGCATTGTCTCTCTATGGTTTGGCCAAATCTTTCCAATAGAAAAAATCGACGGCGGCGGCGGCGGCTCCTCTGCCAACCGTCGATGTCATCGAGATTGACGACGAATCCGAAGAGGAAACACCTCGCGAAGGAGGCAAGCGTGGGCCCAAGACGCAAACACGCGCGCATTTCCGTCTACCCATAGCAACGAAGGAGAAAGGCGAGAAGCGGTGGGTGTTTCAATGCCGGCACGCAGGCTGTAAAACGTAAGTAGAACACTTTCCTTCGAGAATAGGGCTAAGGAGTAGTAGGCGTCTGGGTTTCCGGCGAACCGTCGGCAGCGACAAGATGTTTGCGGACGAGTCTCCCGCGCCAAAACTCGGTAATCTCGCGACACATGTCAAGCAGTTCCACTTCGGTGTTCCTCCTCCCGCCGACGCCCCCGGACAAACTCGGAACCCCTCAGCGAGTGCCGCGAGGCTCATGGGCGACTGGCTTGAGGAAGGCAAGTTAAACCCGATCATTAATACGACACAGAGCAATTTCCTCAAGGTCTTCGCGGCGTGGATTATCGAAGACGATCTCGCGTTTACCACTGGGGAGACTGATGGTATCCAGCGGCTTTTCACATTCATGCAGACGCGTTATCTCTTGCCGAGCGACACCACCGTTCGCAACACGTTAAGCAAGATGTACATTGACATGTACAATCTAGTCAAGTCTGAACTCGCGGTAATTCTTTCAAATTCGCTTTTTCAGAACTGAAACTATCGCTGACACCATTCATGCAGGAAATCGAATCGAAAATCGCCCTCCAGACTGATACCTGGACCACTCGCGCCATGACCTTTACGTTTGCCGGTACGATCGCAAGCTGGGTTACGTCTGACTGGGAGCTCGTTGAGCGTGTGATTGATTTCCATGTAATCGAAGACAAGGAACACGAGGGCGAGTACGCAGCACTCGGCCTCGCCAAGCAGCTCGCCAACTTCGAAGTCCTTGAAAAGATATGTTTTCCTTCTTCTCTCGCCGGCTCTTGCTTGCCACTGATGCTCTTCATCTACCTCATAGCAGCAGCCATGGATAACGCCGCCCCCAACGACGTGCTCATCCGAGCACTGTCGCGACTCCTGCGTGAAAAATTTGACGTTCAATTCGCGCCCGAAAATGCGCAAATCCGCTGTCTTTCTCATGTAGTTCATCTCGTCGTTCAAAAGCTTCTGGCGGCCCTCGCGGAGGCCACTGATCCTGAAGTGGAGGATGAGTATATTCTCAACAAGGATCTACCCTTCCACTACGACCCCGCCCTCGACAATGATCTCAATGAGCTTGAGCGGGAAGTATTCTCCGACCCGAGTGAGACCGACGACAACACCGAGGACGAGATCGCGGGTTTGTTCCATGATCTCGGGCCTGAATTCGAGAAAATGACGCCGCTGCAAAAGGTGAGTCTTCCCTTGGCCATCATGTGCGTTCTCTGACGTTCTCCAGCTACGCACTACCACCACCAAAATCTGTTCGTCACCTCAACGTCGCAAGCGTTTCCGTGCGTGCGCGGAAAAGGCCTTTGGTAACAAGTTAGCCCCTTCGGGCCGGCGCCTTGCAACGCTCTGCGTCGTGCGCGACGTCAGACATCGCTGGAATTATACCCAGGCAATGATCGAACGCGCACGGCTCCTTCGCAAGGTGAGTAATTCGATGTAATTGTGATCTTGGTTAACGGGATTTGTAGGCAATCGATAGCTGGGTTCTCGAGCGCGAGGAACTACGGCCGCTCTTCCTCAAAAATTCGGAGTGGGAGCTGCTGGAGGCTCTGGATAATACCCTGAAGGTCGGTGATGCCTGGTTTAATTGTTCAAGATTGCTGATGCGCCGCAGGCGTAGCCTTTCACCCGGGTAACGTTGCAGATGTCGCGTTCGCGCACACCGACTCTGCCTTGGGTCCTCCCGATGTACGAATACATGCGGAAGCACCTCAGAAACTCCAAGGACGACACTAGCCTTCCCACAGCCATTCGCGATGCCACGGAAGCTGCCAGCGAGAAGCTCGAAGAGTATTACTCAAAGGCCTGCGGATGCCAGCTCAATACCATTGCTACCCGTACGTGTGTTTAAATCCAGATTCCTTCATATTTTACTAATCGAGTCAAAGTTCTACATCCGTCTTTAGGTATAGCCTGGTTCCGCAAGATGGAAGCGGACACAACGCCGTTTGCAGACCCCGACAACGCCGATGCCACTGCACCGAGTGCCAGCCCAAGCAAGCTTAGCGCCGACCGCGCCAAAACCTTATTTGAACATGCGTACACTTCGTATTCGCAGATTCACGGGGCAACTAACTCTCAGCCTGCCACCGCCGCTGCGCGCTCAACTCCCGGCTCATTCAAATCCTTCTTGGATGATATATGTATGGTAGATGTCGCCGACACTGCGCCGCAGGTGGTTGAAGTCCCCGAAATCGAGCGGTTTTGGAGCGCATTCAAGGGTCACGGCGGCGATCCGAACAACCCCCTGAAGTGGTGGAAGGTGAGTGTACTTCTATGGTAATTTTGTCTTGTACTGAAGATAATTTTTGTAGGAGCATGAAGCCGAGTTCAAGCTGGTATCGCGCATGGCCCGCGATTTTTTGGCTATCCCGGGTACCAGTGTCTCGGTTGAACGTTTGTTCTCCAGCGCGCGCCATCTCTGCCGAGAGACTCGCGCCTCGATGAAGGCGGACACAATTACAGAGGCAATGTTACTCAAGATGTGGATAAAGGAGGGATTGTTGAAGGCGGCGACGCTGGATTGCGGTCGAGGCTAGTTACGGTGTTTTCCTATTTTTTTTTGCACTCAAAAAATACTATTTTAAACCGTTTTAAACCGTTTATAAACCGTTTAGATACCATTTAGGTTTAGTTTACGGGCTCAACTAAATAAAAACTAAATGGTTGGAGCCTTACCCCGAAAATTTCGACACCCGCACCGAAAATTTGGCCTTTTTGGAGCTTTTGGGCGGTTTTTGGGCCTATGTAGGTTCGACAGAGGCCCGGGTGACGCGTGACCACGACCAAATTTCGACATCGACAGGGGGGGTGCGTGATGCGTGACTGTCAATTTGAACGAAAAAGTACAGTAATTTGTTCCCGGTCCATCAAACTTAGGGTGATTTTAACTACAACTATGTCCTGCTTTCTCTTCCCGCCGTGATGCCCCAGAAAAATTAGAGCTCAATCTTGCGCTGCATATATTACACTCTGTCTCTTTAGACTTTCTTACCGGGGCGAACTCAACTGCAATAACGAAGGGCTTCCTTCGGTCACTCAATGTCACACACGGCATCCGAATCTCCTGCCACGGAAGCGGTGCCGAGGTGGTTGATGATCACTGGGTTATAGGCGGGGATCGAATGTGTCACGCTGCCGATGATGGCTCTCAAATCCCTTCAATTGCAGTTGAACCCGCACCCGATAAGAGAATATGAAGAGGTAGATCATCATACACTTACTCCAAGATTACTTACACTCAAATTTTCCTGGGGCTTCACGTCCAGCGGGCAAGGTGGAGGACAGTTGTGGTTCAAAATCACCTTGAGTTTGATGGACCGGCAATGATTTCTCTATATCTTCCTCTCACTCAATTCCCCAGGAAATTTACATGGACATGTAACACTGCTACAGGAATTAATCCTGGAAACTCCGAGGGAAAAGGATGAGAGGTGAGGGGGAAAAATACAAATTCGGACCCATTGGGAAAATTCGGACCCGTTGGAGCCGATAGTAGTTCACAAGGCTCCGATTTGGCTCCGATGTTGCAGAACTCCCGAATCTGCAGGCAAGTTATTGTCAACAATTCATTCCAACAAGTAACTGAGACAATAGGTCCAAATTTGTGGTGCAACCCTGCTGTGAAAGCCCTGGGCCTTCGGCAGGTAGGCTTCTCGCCCGATATGAAGATTGGGAGACTACGAGGGGGTATCGATCCCTCGTTAACGCCTCGATGGCTCAGACAGAACCCGTAGGCTACAGCTGGAGGAGTCCTGCGTCCAAGGACGGGACTCACTCCAGCCATGCCAGTTGCTTGTTACCCTGAGCAGGGGAGCTGAAGGGATGCTCAGCCCGGTGTCGCACGATTCACTTGAGACAAAGGTGAAGTATGCGGGTAAGTTATTGTCTGATTATCTAATACATTGTGGCTGTATGTACCGCGGAATCCTAATTAAGCTATTGACTACTGTTTGGCAACGGCCTCTGGCCATGCTTAAGAGAGACGGTCTACAGACCCGTCACAGAGCCCCCCACATGGCCAGAGGACATGCACGGCTTGACAAAGATTCCCGGATATATTACCACAAGACTTTGGAAGAAGTCAGGATTATCGACCACTTTGCGCCTCCGGACATTTGGCGAAGATTGAAGTAGAAGAATGTCCGCTTCTTGAGAAAAATAATTTTTGCCCCAAAATTTCAGAGCAAGAGATCCTCGCTCCGGACTCCAGTCGTGAGAGCTGCTGGCTCCCCCGAACCATTGAACGGTTGTCTGCCCAGACCCAGCTTGGGTGAACAACACGAGAGTCAACGGACCCTGTATTCCGTTCACGAGAGCCTCGAGAGGTGTTGTCCGCTAGACGCAGTCTGCGGAGAGGATGGTGGCAGGAGGGAATACAACTCTCTGATACGCAAGCTAATATCAGAGAGGAGGAGCCTGGGCTCCTCTCCAGTGTATCCCTCCAGACATGGCCGGGAAATAGTCGCGGGAGGGTAGACAACTCTCTGATGCATAGACTCTGTCCCAGTCATCAGAGAGGAGGAGCCGAGACTCCTCTGTACTGCAACCCTCCTGGCGATGCACTGCTCGGATACTGGCTCCGAGCAGAGTAGGGTTTGCCTTGCAAACTCCTATATACCCCTACACAGCCCCCCACTTCTTTTTTGCGCAGCTCTGGATGTACTCCAGGATGTGTAAAAAAGAATTACACCCCAAGAACGACTGGCAAAGGAGGATATGAATGTTAAGGAACTGATGGCCGCTGGCTGTATCGAGTCCAGAATTAATCCGCGATGTGGAAAAAAAAATTGGCCCAAAAAATCGAAATGATCGTCGGGGAGAGGTAAGCATGGTTGAGCTCATGCGAATAGTGGAGCTCAATATGGTAGGTGATGGTACAGGGTGGACCACTGCCTGCAACTGGCAGTATAAAGGGCCCAAGTTGAGCAGCGCAGACAAAGTGACTCCAAACTACATGCTGCGGAGGGCATGGGGATTCAGAGGCAGAATTGTGTGCTCTGGCTCTCCACCGTCGTCTGGATAATCAATCTTCCGGGAGCCTGCGAGGAGGACTGCGACCGGGGACGAGGACAGAAAATGAATTCCATTCCGGAAAGGGAAAGGAAGGTGCCTGCAGGAATGGAAGGCAGAATTATTGGAGCTGTGTTCGCGCTTTTGCCCCCCAGCGTGTACACGGTCTCCCTTCCACTCAAGCACGTCGAGCATATTAAGAAAATAGTGTTGATGAACGAGCACTCGCGGCGAGAGCCAAGGGAATGAAACCCAGGGTCTCTATCAAAGAGTTGGCAGGGCTGGAACAATGGCCCCCCAGATTAAATTTATTCTTGCTCGAGCCGTGAGGGACTTGGAAAAAATAACTGCTAACTTGGTAAGCAGTGACGACGACCCAGCCATCGAGGCTGGAAAGACTGCCCCCCTGGACAGACACCACGCGGTGGAGTTCGGCTGCTTGCAGTCGAAAACTCTACACCGCTGGCTCGCAATCGAACCTGCAATTTCCTGACCACAGTCAAGATTAGGGCGGCATTTGAGGCGTGAGCCGAACACCAGCAACGGAGGCTCAAGTCGAAAACGACGAGGAGTTCAGTGTTCTGTGCCACCAAAGGTGCAAGTCGAGCCCCCCAGTCTCGTATTTGCCTATACGAGAGTAGATGAGAGTAACGGGAGCGCGGGAGCGAAGCCGTCGAGGCCAGGACCAGGCGGCGCATTGAAGCAGGCTTGAGGGACGGAGACTCGAGCCGTGAACGGCGAGCTCAACATCCATAGGAAACGAGCCTCACGCGCATTGACGCGAAGATGTTTGCACGCGAACGGAGAACCCAGCTGTACTAGGGCTCTCGACGTTGTGCACGGAACTTGAAGGCGGCGCGGAGTTGCCCAAGCAAACAGAGGCTCGAGTCTCGAAGGCAAACCCTCGTTGTGTCGAGGTCTTGCAGTTGCAAGAGTAGTTTGGCGGTAGACGGCGCCATCGTCGAGAAGGCGGACGACCCGGGCCGGTGACCGATTTCCTTATTTGGACGTCACCCAAATCGCTTCAAAAACTCGTTCTGGACCCTCAACTACGATCCAACCACGGACGAATGCAAAATCCCTTGTATTGAAGGTACTACACATGGTGTTCCAAAGTTTTGGACCATCTCGAAGCCACCTGGAGAAAAGCCACAAATGTGGATTTCGGGCACAAATTGGCAGGACGGAGAACTCGTGAGCATAGAGAACGCGGAGTACCTCAGCGAGGTACTCGACGCATTAGAAACCCGGAGACCTGCGAGTGCGAGTGCGGCGCTAAAGCCGTAGAGTATGACCAGCGGCACGCACTGAAAGGGGCTGCACAGCTTGAGTGAACGCGAGGGGAGGCTCAGGTGCAAAGACGGAGCAAAGGGCGTGGACGCGAGGAACATCTGCGGCAATGAGAGGGCGTCATTGATGAACGAGGTGCGGTGCGTGAATGGTCGTGCACGACGGGCGCCGCGGTGCTGCGGTGCTGCACGTTCGTACGAAGGATAAATGCGCACGGTGGAGAACTAACGACAAAGTCATAGCGCAGCAAGAAGGTGGAGGCCTCGACAAGGGAGCTCTTCATCGAGGATGGAAGCACGGTATGGACTCAGGACGCGATGATGTGCATATGGTCACGGAGCTTTGCTCGTTGTGCAAATCCAGCCTGAGAAACCCGAGCGGAGATCCCAGACCAAGAGCTCTACGTCTAGAAGTAGGCACCACTGAGGTTTTCGATGCCAAAACGGAGATCCCGGCCGCAGGACTCTCGACGTTCTGCATTGCGAAGGCTTCTACTACTCGAGAGTTTGTGGCGCAAACCGCAGGTAAGTCCAGCTTGAAAGGCCCAAAAGCGGAGATCCAAATGCAAGGATCTCTACGCTCGGGGTTTGTCATCCCAATCGTATCGCGCGTGCAAAGAGGTCCGCGGAAAGAAAGGGATCTTGCGGGGAAATCCAAGACAAGAAAAGAAAACCTGGAAAGCGGAGACTTGAGGCGTGAGGAGAGGTATCGCGTTGAAGACTTGAAGGTCGGGCCCGTTTGACGGTGGGACTAGCCAAGGTTCCGAGCGTGCGGTATTGGATCACCACCCGAAGTGAATCAGTCTCACGGCCATCGAGCGGGAGTATCATTCAGGTGTCGGTAACAAAGACTCGATCCACAGATGTCTAGCCGATGTTGCGAGCTGAACCCTTGTGAGCGCGGCACAACGTCGACGTCCAGTCAGAACGACGGCGTGGTCGGTGGGAGAAAGCGGAATGTCCGGGCCAGACCACGATTTTCCTTATTTGGAATCTACGGCCAAAGCACTATTTGCTCAAAAACACTCGCGTCGGGCCCTCGGACATGAAAGAATGCTAAATCCCATTCAATGCAGGTACTACACATAGACTCCAGAGGTTTGGTCCATCTCAAGGTCAGGGAAGACCCCAAAGTCGAAGCCACGAAAATCCACAAATGTGGATTTCGCGCAACAAATTGGTACGTCGTAGATTGGCAAAGTAGGTACAGCGTGGGGAACACGGAGTATCTCAATGAGATACTCAACGCATCGGAAGCCTGGAGACCCGTGAGCGTGAAGGCCGGCGTGCATTGGAAAGGCTGCGCAGCTTGAAGCAAGACTGCTGCAAGAGGAACCCGGCCGCGCGGACGGAGATTCGAGCGGCGGAGGCCAATCTCTCGCAGAGCTCGAGGCATATTGGGCTGGGCAGCCTGAACGGTGGCGTTGCGCGCAGTGCATGGGTAATCCACCTCTAAGAACTGGAACATCGCCCACTGGGGAGGAGCGAGCGCGAAGGGCGTGAACGGCGCGGACAGAGGAAGGACATCCAGGGAGCTCAAGCCGAGAGCGGCGAGTGAAACACCGCCGCAGCGGCAGTGGACAGAGATTCCCGTGCATGATCTCGACGTCTACGTGGTGAGCCAAGTACCCGGACGGAGGTGAAGTACATAGGCGGCGGGTCAGACTTGTGCACTGAAGGGTGGCGTCGTAAGGCTGCCGAGGGTGGTGGAAAGATGCGGGCGTCAGGAACGCGCGCAGGCACGCACGCTATCGATAGAGCGGAGACGGAGATTCCCGCACTGGAGTCTCGACGTCACGCGCGCGCGGCAGGTCGAATCCGTGCCAAGCGGCGTAGGCGTGCATGCGGGCAAAGGAAGCGAGGGCGAGGGCGATCGTGCACAGAGTGGATGCCGCGATAAAAGAGGGCTGCCTCCCGCACGAATTCCGGCCGGCAATGCAGCGCGGCAGAACATGATCCTCGCGCAGCATGGGAGCAGCGAGCGGCGCCGGCGAACGGAGAGCAAGCATATCGGCCGGTCTCGACGCTCGCGGCGGGTGCAATCTAGCGCATTTTGGGCGAAGGGGTACGCGGGCGCACAGATACGGAGCAAAGCAGCCGAAGAACGCACGGGGGAGGCTCACGCGAGAAGGTGGAGCTGATGGACGGCGGTGAATGGGAATCAAGCAGGGCGCGGAAGCAGCGCGACGCCGGCACGAAGTTCTCCAGCGGAGATCAAGCACCAATGCCGATCTCAACGCGGTTGACGGAAGGAGGTACGTGGGCGAAGCGAGCCGAGCTTGTCAAGCTCAATGCCAGACAAGGCGGAGGACTACATGCGTGCCCAGAGCGGCAGAAAC